>CABFOW010004032.1:15645-25665 GCA_902141385.1 Timema californicum | reverse complement strand
GGGGGGGGGGGGGGGGGGGGATCAAACATTTGATTTATCTCTGACCAGTCTCCATTTTAAACCAATACATTGAAGTTGTTATGGAAACGCTTTTTCCTAATCAAATATCTTGGTAACAAATAAATATACAACCGAAACAGCTTGTGGGTTGCTAACAAGGCTAGCTCTACTTGACATGAATGTATTCCAGCCCCACCCCTCTCCTATATATTTGACCAATCACACATAGCTATATAGTGAATGGATGTGTGTGCTATGGCTTTAAGGTGTTGGTTTGATAATTAATGAAAGGGAGGAATTCACTAGTACAGTCTCATCTTAGAGAAATAACTCTGGCAAAGGCAACAAACGGTCCATGAGATGCCACTAAAAATTATATTAAAAGTTTTTAATATCGTACATTTATACTTGGTAATTTTTGAATTTTTAATGCAATTTTACAATTTTATTACAATTCGCCAACTATTAATACAAATATTTTAAATAGCAGTTTCTTGGCAGGGTTAAGCAGCACCAAAACTTTACCAAATTAGAACCGATTTTATCTGATTGTCAAACCCTTCCTTCACCTCTGACAAGACGTGTATTAATCACATCTTGTGAATGTGGGGAATGCCAGGCCTTCACCCTGGTTCGGATTCCACGTTAAGCTTTAGGGCCTCTATTTCATCTCACAATCACCCTACCATTACACATTAGCTTAAGTGCGTATAGCCTGAATGGGTGGTAAGATGAGGTGGTAATAATAATAATAATAATAATTTCAATTTCCTTTATTATAGTGCTGGCCAACAGTTGTAGGACCTATAACAGGCCAGCACTGAAAAATACACATGTACCATACAAATACATATATTTACACGAGAAAATAAGATAAACAAAATTAGCTAAATAATGTTATATAATTATTATTAATAGTTACAAAAAAATAGTGATTAAAAATGAAAAGATTAAAAAATGGCAATAATAACAAATAACAAAAGAGTGGTTGTGGTTGAAAGTAGTAACAATATGCAAAAAATAATTCATATTAATAATACTAAACCCTTATTTTTTAGTTGAAGTAGTAAAGAGGGTAGCTGATTGAAGCCCAAGCATAGGTTGAGTTTGTGCCATTTATTTGTTTTACATCGGATGCAGCTAGAAGCCATTTAGAGTAACATAGCTTCGGAAAAAGGGGGGGGGGGAAGCTAGGAGGAGTCACATAAACCCCTCCCCTCCCTACGTCCATGGGCTTATATGATAAATACTCTGCACATAATATTAGGCCTAAGTATAAAACATGTTTAAAATCTTGATACTTCTCTAGAAGAAACTCCTGCACGCGCCTCTGGATGCAACCAACATAGCTTCTCATGAAGGAAAAGCTACCTTATAGCAATATATGATATATTTTTTCCCGGAAGCTATGACCTTTTATACGAGACTAGCAAATATGTTATATCAATTTGACAAGTAATGTCAGCTGCCAAGGCTAGCCACTATTTTATTGAGGTGTGTATGAATAGTAAATTCCTTATCAAGCGACAAATAAGGCCAAATTTAAGGCGAATTAGCTATAGAAAGAATGAGAATAGTGAGTATTATATATATATATATATATATATATATACATATATATATATATATTTGCCATGCGGGATTGCTAGTCTTATCTATATTATTAAATAATAATAATAATAATAATAATGAAGTGTTTGTATGTGTGGTTGTGTGTGTGGGGGATGCCCAGCCAAATCTACGGCACGCAGAGATTTGACATTTTTAACATAGGTGGACGGGAGAGGGTCTGAATGCACCTCGAGGCCATATTTTAAATAGTTTTAGTTAGTTTTTTAATTAGGTTATTTTTAGCAGATTTTTGAAGAAAATATTGTTAATCTGGTTCAGAATTACGTTTCAGAGATAACTGTGATAAAAAATATGCCACATCCTCCTCGGAAAAAAAAGGTGCGAAATGGACAAGGAGAAAATAGAAAAAGACAACACGTTTCAGAGATAAGGTTTCATTTTGAATCCGCAGATGGGTCGCGGGCAACGCCATGCGGAATTGCAAGTGTTAAATATTAGGGCTAATTAATAATTTAGAGTTCAGGTGGCGGAAAAAAGATAAATATCCCACAGTAAAATCTAATTAGAATCTAGAAGATAAAAAAAAGAAGGCAAAACTACAGATATCTAAAACTTGTACCAAATGCTAAAATGATCGTTTCATAACTGGCTTGTCGTATGACCACATTATGGTGTAGTAGTGTACCATGAGTTCCCTGCGCAGCTTGTCCAGCTCGAGGGCGGCGGGTGACTGGTGGGGGGGCTGCTGCTCCCTGGTGCCCCCTCTGCCTCTCCTCAGCTCCTCCAACTGCTGGGTCAGCTCCTCCACCTTGGCCACCGCCACAGACAACTCCTTCTCCTTCTCATTGAACAGTGCCCGGATCGAGTCCAGGTCGGATGCTGGAACAACAATACATTGTTAGCATTCATTACAGTAACAAGGGACAGAGAGAAGTAGCAAGGAACAGAGAGCAGTAACAAGGGACAGAGAGTAGTAGCAAGGGGCAGAGAGAGGTAGCAAGGGACAGAGAGCAGTAGCAAGTGGGCAGAGAGAGGTAGCAAGGGACAGGGAGCAGTAACAAGGGACAGAGAGCAGTAGCAAGGGACAGAGAGAAGTAGCAAGGGGCAGAGAGTAGTAGCAAGGGGCAGAGAGTAGTAGCAAGGGGCAGAGAGCAGTAGCAAGGGACAGGGAGCAGTAACAAGGGACAGAGAGAGGTAGCAAGGGACAGGGAGCAGTAGCAAGGGACAGAGAGTAGTAGCAAGGGACAGAGAGAGGTAGCAAGGGACAGGGAGCAGTAACAAGGGACAGAGAGAGGTAGCAAGGGACAGGGAGCAGTAGCAAGGGGCAGAGAGAGGTAGCAAGGGACAGGGAGCAGTAACAAGGGACAGAGAGAAGTAACAAGGGACAGAGAGAAGTAGCAAGGGACAGAGAGCAGTAGCAAGGGGCAGAGAGAGGTAGCAAGGGACAGAGGGAAGTAGCAAGGGACAGAGAGCAGTAGCAAGGGGCAGAGAGCAGTAGCAAGGGACAGGGAGCAGTAACAAGGGACAGAGAGCGGTAACAAGGGACAGAGAGAAGTAGCAAGGGACAGAGAGAGGTAGCAAGGGACAGAGAGCAGTAACAAGGGACAGAGAGCAGTAGCAAGGGACAGAGAGCAGTAACAAGGGACAGGGAGCAGTAGCAAGGGACAGAGAGCAGTAGCAAGGGACAGAGAGAAGTAGCAAGGGACAGAGAGCAGTAACAAGGGACAGAGAGCAGTAGCAAGGGACAGAGAGCAGTAGCAAGGGACAGAGAGAAGTAGCAAGGGACAGAGAGCAGTAACAAGGGACAGAGAGCAGTAGCAAGGGACAGAGAGCAGTAGCAAGGGACAGAGAGAAGTAGCAAGGGACAGAGAGCAGTAACAAGGGACAGAGAGCAGTAGCAAGGGACAGAGAGCAGTAGCAAGGGACAGAGAGAAGTAGCAAGGGACAGAGAGCAGTAACAAGGGACAGAGAGCAGTAGCAAGGGACAGAGAGCAGTAGCAAGGGACAGAGAGAAGTAGCAAGGGACAGAGAGCAGTAACAAGGGACAGAGAGCAGTAGCAAGGGACAGAGAGCAGTAGCAAGGGACAGAGAGAAGTAGCAAGGGACAGAGAGCAGTAACAAGGGACAGAGAGCAGTAGCAAGGGACAGAGAGCAGTAGCAAGGGACAGAGAGAAGTAGCAAGGGACAGAGAGCAGTAACAAGGGACAGAGAGCAGTAGCAAGGGACAGAGAGCAGTAGCAAGGGACAGAGAGAAGTAGCAAGGGACAGAGAGCAGTAACAAGGGACAGAGAGAAGTAGCAAGGGACAGAGAGCAGTAACAAGGGACAGAGAGCAGTAGCAAGGGACAGAGAGCAGTAACAAGGGACAGAGAGCAGTAGCAAGGGACAGAGAGCAGTAGCAAGGGACAGAGAGAAGTAGCAAGGGACAGAGAGCAGTAGCAAGGGGCAGAGAGAGGTAGCAAGGGACAGGGAGCAGTAACAAGGGACAGAGAGTAGTAGCAAGGGGCAGAGAGAAGTAGCAAGGGACAGGGAGCAGTAACAAGGGACAGAGAGAGGTAGCAAGGGACAGGGAGCAGTAGCAAGGGACAGAGAGTAGTAGCAAGGGACAGAGAGCAGTAGCAAGGGACAGAGAGAGGTAGCAAGGGGCAGAGAGAGGTAGCAAGGGACAGAGAGCAGTAACAAGGAACAGGGGGGCAGTAACAAGGGACAAATATCAGTAACAAGGGACATGGAGCAGTAACAAGGAACAGAGAGAGGTAGCAAGGGACAGAGAGCAGTAACAAGGAACAGAGAGAGGTAGCAAGGGACAGAGAGCAGTAGCAAGGGGCAGAGAGAGGTAGCAAGGGACAGGGAGCAGTAACAAGGGACAGAGAGCAGTCACAAGGGACAGAGAGCAGTAACAAGGGACAGTGGCCAGTCACAAGAGATAGCTTTAAAGCAAAAATCATAAACACTTTAAATCTAAATGGTTCCTCAATGTTTAGCGGTACATTAAGTGTCGTTTGACCTTTAAGGGCTACATTAAACGTTTAAAATAATAAGGGGTCTGCATTTCAAAAAGTTCAATATTGACACTATCTTAAATGGAAAAATCTCAATTTTAAAATCATCTAAAATAAAACAACAACAACAATAATAATAAAAATAAAATTAAGATTACATAAAATGATGGGACTATTGTCGTATACGTTTTTTTACTAAAAATATGAAACTTTGTTTTTTCATCAAGTGTATAAGTGGCTTTCTTTTGTTTAAGTCACGTTCAAAACATATGACAAACGCGTATCGGTAAATGTGATCGCTCGAGTGTGTGTTCCTTTTCATGACAGAAAACACACTTGTGTGCTGACATATATTGCACATATTTGGTGCGCAGATTTAATCATTTTTGGGGATTGATCTTTGGTGAGTAGTGAGTAAAATGTTGGACACAAAACTCTCTTGCTAAATAGATTTCACCAAATCGTGACCAATTTCCAAATTTCATAATCCCCCCCCCTTTTTTTATTCCTACAACTTTTATAAAAATACAAATTGATCCATAATTGGTCCACGGACCGCAAATTTTATATACCTGGTGTAATAGTTTTATCTTCATCATTAAGTGACGAAAATAACAATGGTAGAAGTAGGTTACAGTAGGACCACAGA
This sequence comes from Timema californicum, assembly GCA_902141385.1. Lineage (NCBI taxonomy): Eukaryota > Metazoa > Arthropoda > Insecta > Phasmatodea > Timematidae > Timema > Timema californicum. The sequence continues at coordinate 20,443 of CABFOW010004032.1, read as the reverse complement.
TAAGCCTAGATATTCCACTCATTGTTGGAAAAAAAACCGCTCAAAATTATTTAAATTCATCCGTAATGAATTTTTGCAAAAACGGCGTGTTTCCTTTAATTCAAATCATCCCACGAGTCTGCAGTTAGCAGACAAATTCTGGATTCCAGACATTCTCAAACAAATATCTGGAGATTATTAAGAGGAGAGGGTGGGGGTAAACGAACACACGGTCTCTTTACCCTGAGATGCACGTCGCAATAAGAGATTTCCACAGAATTAATAGTTCGCGCCAAAACGACCTAAACACCAATGTAAGGATTACTAGGGATACGTATGAAGGTTATTCTGATTAAGGTAGAACGACTTTGCAGACTCGTTACTAAAAGGTCGATGGAATATCTATTAGCTGTAGAAGGATTTTGGCAGAAAGAAGATTTCAGAGAATATAAAGTGTTTTTTTTTTTGCGCCAAAGCTACAGCTACAGAAAGATCACTTAATTTGACGTAAGCCCTTATTTTTTATAGGAAACCATCAACATTGATTGTAACGTCACTAAAATATGTCAATATTGTCTTATTTTATTTTATTATAAAGTTCATCTAAAAAGCTCTCAAAAGTATAGTTCCTCTTTTCAGTAATAATTAAAAGGGCTAAGAATGCAAATACAATTATATTGCCCCCCCCCCCCTTGCCATTATGACAATATGAGCTTCCAGTTTTCAAATAATAGGCTTCCTATGAAAATAGACTATGTATATGCGTAAAAGTAGATCTAATAACTTTTCTAGATTGTAATAAAAAGACCCTTTCTATAAAAGCTTGGCTATACACGCCGCCCTTCTTTTCCAAACCATTGGTCTTGTTCATCAAATAAATCTTTATTGACCACACCAAGTTGTCGGATTTACGACCCTTTATGTGCGTCACCTTTCACCAATCGATATACTTACTACTCATAGACTACGCATCAAATCTAATGAACGTGACAACTGCAGGTCACATGACTTGACGTATGAATTAGTGAACTTGAAATCTTGTAACTTCCTATGAATATTGGACTTCTACATGTTTTGACCGCTTCGTTGGGTCGAACGTTCGAAGACACTCTCTCAATGGACTGAAGTAACAGGGAGATAGGGGTTCTAATCCTGATCAGGTGTACTTAGGGTGGTGTTCCCGAAATGATTTTATACTATCTCTTTCTCAACGCAAGAATCGGATCGACCTACACTTCCTCTATATTCAACCTTCATCATCCCTATCAAACTAGAGCAATTAGTCCGTATGCGTAAAACCCGAACGAGTAGTAGGGGCGGCGCTAAAAATATTTGTTTTAATTATTGATCTTCTCCAGAATAGTTTTTTTTTTACCTATTATCCAGAGAGAGAGAGAGAGAGAGAGAGCGAGGATGTGTAGGCTGTGCAGAGACCTGGAATCAAGTGAGAGGAATGTGGTTCGATTCCAAACGGCCTCACATACAATGTCATGCTATTTGTTGTGGGACTGTAGAGTTGTTTAGTACTAAAACATTGGTCAAAACGGTCCCATGTTCAACACTTCCAAGATATTCAAAAATAATATGTTGAATAAGCAATTTAAATAAATATTTCAGTGAAAGTGTTTTTAATAACTTGATCAAATTAATGAAAAGAAATTAGTTTTAAAATTAAATAATATCTCCCAATAAAATTTCCGAAATATCACGGGGAGAATATACTTTTTTTTCTTTACGTGCTTCACGTCTTACTACACGTATGCTCTATCCACGTACTTTTACTGACTGGTTAGGGATGCGTAGGTAGAAATTATAGGAAAAGTACCCGTTTGGGTTAGGAATGAAGTAATATCCCCCCCCCCCTTACCTTTGGTTTTTTTACGACAAATTGAAATCAGTTTATGGTTCCCGATTGTTTTTAAAAGAGAAAAAGTTTATTTTAGGGCAGGGGTTGCCCCACCCCGATCTACCTATAGACTCAACAAAAGTCCTGCAATAAGCCACTACTTTTTTTTCTACACATTTTATATTTATTCCTTAAGACCAACCTTCCTAAAATACTCGTGTACTCAACTTTATAGGAAACAAAGAAAATATAATAAATAAAATGTACATTTTCATGTTGGTCTAAACTCTTTCTACTTCTTGTAACATTACCGAATATGACCGATCAAGGTTATTTTGATTACACTCGAATATCATTTAAAGGTAACCGATATATTTGCGAGCTGAACATCTTCAAATGGCGGGTTTTCTCACACGATCGAATGAAAATAGCCGCGAGATCGACGAGTACCAGACCCACCTCTGTGGATTGCAGCGTAAGGCGAGGTGGAATGAAGATGTAAGGCTTTATTTTTATAACAGGTCCACTTTAAACTGACAACATTGATTTAAAATCGTTAAAATTTAAAATTAGAGATATGTTTTATATGATCTATCCATTAAAAAATTATCATAAGCTTCCAATAACTACTTTCTTGTGGATTATTGTAAAATTTCTCATTATATTACTAACCAACAGAAGTACTCGGCGTTGCCTTTTCTTAGATTCACACAGACAGATTGACAGACAAAAAAATATATTCGTTTTATTTATTCCTACCCAGTTTTTAATTAATTAAAAATAATCAAATCCACATGTTGAAATTCCGACTTCGAGGGGCACATGTTCATACACAGGGGCTACTGATTTTTTAAATTTCAGCTCTCTGCGTCTGGTAGATATCGTGAAATATTCATAACAGACAGACAGACAGACAAACAAATTCTTCATTTTATAATATAGACTAAAAGGACTAGGAATATAAATACAACTGCGATATTTTTTTACTAACCCCATTGTTATTGGCAATATGAGTTTTCAGGCCTCCTATGAAAATCAGACTGTAGTTACGACTGTTTTGCTCGCACGCCCCAGCAGTTTGTCGAGGGATGGAGAGGGGTAGAGAGGGGTGAGGCACCAACTTTATTAGACGTGTTCGTGTTGATATTGTATTACGGAGGAGAAGGGGGTAGGAATGCCGTGATTACATCCAGGGAAATGGTCGCCCCAGGGACTCAAATCAGGGGTGGGCGGCACTTCACACAGCGGTCACACACAACCCAGACAAGGGTTGGACAAGCCTGTGTGTGAAGCGTGATCTACTTAGAGAAACGCGCACTACACCTAACTTCATAGCTGAGGGAGCTAACAGCAGGTCTTGTGGAGAATAGATTTATCTTCGCTCTCTCTCTGTTACCGGTTGCCAAACCTTCTTAACATTAGTTTGTTGGGAAGTGAGGGGTAACAGCCCTTTCACACCATCAGGTTTCGCTGGACCGGTTTAAATCCTGAAGAAGAAAGTAGCACCAGGTTTGTATCAGGTTTTCATCAAGTCCGGTTTCCACATGTGTTTTCTTCCCAAGCTCTGAGAGAGCTCTCGGTTTGATTTCGATGCCATGTGGTACTTTCGTAGGAGACGTAATAAGGGGTAAATCATTTTTTGTGAATGTATTCAAACTCATTTCAAGGTGAACTCTGTTTTTTCAATAGGAACCTATTGTTGTTCTTTAGCACCGCGTCTTACTACCCGTTTGGATTATACAGCTAAGTACTAATTACGCTAATGGGCTAGGGATGACGTAGATGTAATTTAGAGAAAATTCACCCACATTTTCATGGAGAGAGAGTGGGAAACCATTTGGAAAAAAACCCTCAATGGACCTGACCAGGATTGAACCCTGATCTCCCCGTCCTCGGAAATCTAGTCTACTGCGAGAGTAATGCGTTAGACCATGAGTCTACCAAGGCGTGTTCTCTTTTACTGAATCTTATATTGCACAAAATACAATAAACTTTTGCCTGATGTATTTTTTTTGTACAGCTCAATTTTCATATATACAGGATTTAACAACAATGTGTACATTTGGAAGAAGCCAGTATCTGGTAGTGTTTTCATAAAATAATTGTAAAATGCCATCATTTTGAACACATTCAATAAATGTATATGTTGTTGTTATACTTTTATTCATGTTTACACTTTATGTCACCAAATTAATAAAATTCATGTGACTTTGATATTTGTCACCCAAGAACTGAAAATAACAACATTGATAGTGTTATTATAAAATACAAACAACTTGAGTGTAAGAAACTTCTTTTTCCGACTTCTGATCAAAGATAACATCTACACTTAGTTTTGTTAAATATCATTGAACAATGGTATCTTTACAAAATGTTTCATACTTAACTGTCACAAAAGTTGTTGATTTTTTTTGCGTAGATGCCGTAATAAAATAATTATGTGGGATCAATTCAAAGGCCTTGATCTAATTCATGTATCGATTCTTTTTCCAGCGATTTCAAAAAAGATCGAAAGAAATCAAAACTTCGAATCGATTCAGGGAAATTTAATCTTGTTTGTTTTAGGAAATGTTTTTGTTGACTATTAGTTCTAGAAAAATTTCGAAACCAAATATCGCAATTTTGGGCTCTAAATTAGTTATTATTTGTCTTTAGTTAGTAAAGAGAAGAAAATAATCCACTGATCTGCTCTTTTTACGTCTAGGTTCTGTAAATGACCACACCCCTTTTTTATTCTGTAATATATTTATGGTGACGTGTTGGCCAATAAGTCAATAGTTTGAAAGTATTTCGTAAAATATTAATTAGCCCCATGGAGTTATTTACAAATTGGAAAACAGAACATAAACAAAGTGTGTACATTGTATGTAAGACCACACACAATATTTATGTCACTGCTCTTTGTGGTTACCACAAAAATAATATAATTATCTTCCAGAGGCATTTAATAAGTCATACATTCTTACTGCCTCC
>CABFOW010004032.1:0-15348 GCA_902141385.1 Timema californicum | reverse complement strand
GTTTATTAACTTTTTCTATTCCCCACATAATTATGCTTAAAACTATTATATGTATAAAGCTTTTTTCTTCATAAATAATATACAAACAAATATATTACAACATGATTTATATACCAAATGCTATAAATTACATTCTTACTTTGTCTTAGTCAGGAAACTAGGAACATCACTATCAAAGGGAAAGTTACTGACACTAATCAAAAAAGGAAATAACCACACTCAAATGAAGCGTTTTGATAAATATGACACTTTTTACTAGAGCAGCAATTTGCAGAAGTGAATGTACCTTTCTGCAAATTGCTGCTCGAGTAAAAAGTGTCATATTTATCAAAACGCTTCCTTTGAGTGTGATTATTTCCTTTTTTGATTGGTGTCAGTAACTTTCCCTTAGTTTTGAATTCTTGTTTAATAGAGATTGCTAACTTTTAAGACACACCTGTAGCTTCTGCAGTCTGAATTTCCACTTGATTTACTGAACAAGTTCCGTCTTAACGAAAATAGGTGTAGACTTTTAACACCATTGCCCTTTCTTTACTACATAATGTTTTCCTCTTGGAATGTAATTGTTTGTAACAAGCCGGAGATTACATTATGTATGTTAAATTTTAACTGCTAACAATACACTATTATTCAAATAAATGTATTAATATGCACATAAAACTATAATTCAACAACCTTATGGGGAAAACAAAGCACACAACCAACACAGACACAAAATCTTAACGTGATCAATAACAAATATTTTCCTACACAGAGTACTAATAAAATATGTGTTTATTTAGTGAATGTTTTTGAGCTAGTTATTAGGAACACGAGACTCAGACTACTGTAACTTTACGACTGTTACTGGCAACAACGACAGCCCAGTATTGCCAAATTTGATATACATTCGAAGGAAGACCAATACTTTCATACATCTAGTCTTCTCTTGATTCAAAAGATAAATGGGATGATATAAACACTTTCTACTGGATTCGGTAAAAAATCTATTATTTTTTCTCAAAAATAACTCTAATAGTTTCGTTCGATTGATTATAGTTCTACTTTATTTTAATCGGCCAGCTGTACCGTAAACTTTAATACCTAATTAATATAGGATTCAAGAGAGTGAAACATCATTCTGCAGCTGTTATTAAAATTTTAATGTATACAATGGTTGGTAAAAAAGAGGGCTATTACCATTTTTGTTTCAGAATTTGATCCAGCCAGCTGCAATCATGACTCAGGAGTCTAGGCTCATTTCACAGGTTAACGGAATGTTAAAAGTGCGTTAATCTAGGTTAGGTTAGTAAGTCGTGTGTTCAAATAATGCACTCGACAGGTTTATTTTTAGTTACTCACTCGACAGGTTTATTTTTAGTTACTCTCTTGATCAATCCTGGTTATCAATGACCTTGGCAACCAAAGAGTAGAAAGAGAAATGGAACTGTAGACAAAATGGAAACACCTTTTCTGAAGGATAGGAAGCCATGTTTGGTAAAAATCAACCCAATTGTGAATGGTTGGGATCAAACCTTGGTTACCTGCATTGGTGGCCGCATGGTCTAAGGCGATAGACTAGACTGCTGATGACAGGGAAATAAAGGGTTTCGAATCCCGATCGGGTGTGCTGAGGGTGGTCTTTAATAGATATTTTACACTCAGCTGTTGGATCTAATCCACCCCAACCACCATTTTTGTTTAGGAAAAACATCTAAAAATAATTTTATCACTGCAACTTGGTCAGAACCACTTGATCCTAAGCTTTCTATATCAAGACGTAACCAAGTCAATATCGAAAACTCACCTGATCATAATTACCAAAAGTAAACGTAAAGCTATTTTGTAAACAAGAATTGAAACCCCACCCGAAACATACCGATCCAGAAAGGGTTCGCAACTCCCAGCCTGGAAACCATTGGGTTAGTCACTAAGTACTTTTAAAATATCAACTGGCCCTATGATTGTGCTGTACATTAAACAAAAAAAGAAATCAGCTGGAATGAGTAAAGAACAACCCCGAGTCCGTATGTGAAGACAGGTCGACGACTTCCGCCTGCAGTAGAAGTTAAAAACCAGCGATCATGGATGCCTCAGAGCACGGGGATTGCTCATGACGTAAAGGTGCTTGAAAGAAAAGGTTTGTTATGTTCCTCTACTGATCCTTTAAACTAATCCTGCACAGCTCCAGTTGAACTTCTGAGTGGAGTACCAACTCTTGTTTCCTTAGTGAACCGCTCTATTGTACAACACGCATAAATAATACTCTTTAACATGGATTCATGTACACTCGAGCAAAATAACTCCCTACGAACAGATACTTGCTCATCCTAGTCCGGTAGATGAATAGGACAACAAATCAACGGCAGCTATTCCTACACTACACATAAATACTGCTCTTGACATCACTTAATATGGATTAATGTACACACTAACTACTTACAAGCCGATACTTGCCCATCCTAGCCAGGTGGATGAGCACATAAATACCAGTGAGGGCTTAATGTTGGTTAATGAATGTATACATCACAAACTCGTGAATTGAGCTATGAGCGAGGGGAGTGTCGAACTTCTCATAATCAAAACAACAGCCAGGTTTTGTTCTCATCTACCTCCAATGATTACAGAAAGGTTTTATTTTAGTTTTATCATTACAATAAATAACAATACAAACTCGGGAGGGGCTCACATGCTTGGCAATAGGACATGGTCGGTTGTTGCACCGAAGAACGGCGCTATGTTTACTTCTCATGGTCAATTTCCTATCAATTCCATTGGGCCTTGTAAAGTGCCGTGACGAAGCCCGCGCTGTGTGGACATGGCCAGCCGCAACAACAGCCCCCGAGGATTGAATCAAGGGGTCCCCGCTGCCTTGTTGACTCGTACAGATACACGGTCGGTCTGTCGTTGTCTGATTGTTTACATTTCATTTGAGAGTCAGGGTTTCAATACTGGTCGAGCATTTAAACCAACGGGATGATACAATACAGATAAATATAATATAGTGAAATTGTGGTAAATGACATCTAAAAAGCCACTATAGCTACTTCCATATATTCATATGTCAATACGTATTTTCTACAGCAAAGGTGGTGCCTGGTGGTCTAGGGGTAAGGTGTCAAGACTTCTATGGTGGCGTCCGGGGTTTAATCCTCGGTCCCGGCAAAGATTTATCTGATTACCAAACCCTTCCTTCACCTCTGACAAGACATCTTGTGAATGTGAGGAATGCCAGATCTCCACCGTGGTTCGGATTCCACGTTAAACTGTAGGTCCTTCATTTCATCTCACATGCATCCTACCATTACACATTAGCGTAAGTGCGTACAACCCGAATGGGTAGTAAGACGTGGTGCTAATAATAATAATACAGCAAAGGTGGCCAAACAGTCGATCGCGAAATATCGGTCGACCACGGCTGTTAGTTTGGTCGCTCTCCTAATCGATCGATTAGAATTTATGCATCAGTACGAAACACTTGACGAAAAATTGAGAGTAGCCATTTTGTTTGGAATATTGATCAAAGTTTATAAATGAAATTTAATCAAAACCGTTAGAGCCGATTTTGATAGAATGGATTTTTTTCTCTTTTAGCCCTTAAGGAAACTACCCTTAATTTTATAGTTAGATATCCAATTCTAAAAACTCCTCGGGGGAGCCCTACGAAAACCCTAGATACTAAGTTTTAGCCCAATCGGTGAAATAGTTTAGGCTCTAGCCCGAGGTACAGACAGACAAACGGCATTACGAAAACAACTTTTTCGGATTCGGGGGATTATGAAACGTCGACATTCATCAAAATCTCAAGTTGAATTTTTTGACGATCACAATACTTTCTCTATAAGTAAGGGAGAAAGTAAAAATATTGAGAGAAAGAAAATGAAAGAGAGTGTTTTCAGATTTTTCTCATATCAACATTAGAGAATAGAAATATCGAAGCTGACTGACTGATGACAATTTACAATCCTTCCTTCGTTTATGACAGAGCAGTTCTGAACTTTCATTCTACAATCTATCTTAAGACAGTGCGGTGTCATGCAGCAAGTTCAAAGTCATGTGTTTAGTGAGAAAAAAATACTTTTCTCAGAGAAATCTTATATACAATATGGTTTGATAAAAAAAAACTTAGTTTCAGTGTGTGAAAAACTTATATGCATTGTAATTTTACTATTAAAACAACACAAAATGGGCTATTAATTTTTTTACCAAAGAAACAAACAATATTAGCCTATGGTTCCATAGTAGATCGCAAAGTATCTTCCTTCTCTGGAGTAGATTCTTGGATCAAAAAGTCTGGCTACTCCTGTTTTACAGCTTTCATTTTTGTCAAAGTAGAAATACCGATAAAATAATTAATCAAAACAATATAAATGAGTTGCATTTGTCATTAATAAAAACCCAGTTTATGTTCAAAATCTATATCCCTAACAAGACTCCACTAGATGTGTTGGGCTTGGGGCTATATATTCAATCTTGTCTTGGTGATCAACCAATCTCCCTGTGTGACAAAGACGATGCTGTTTAAGCTAAATTGAAGATTGGTATAATCCTTAATCCGGGTTGTTCGCGCGACCCTAGATTAATCAAGTAAGTTTGAGGAACATCAAGTGAAGATTTAGCAAACAAAATAAAATTAGTTCAGAATACACTGGAGTCATATCATCTAGCCGGGTTGGACATATAATTTTAACTCATAGCATTTTACTTTATTACATTATTTTAAAATACCAAAATACATAAGCTTTAGTATTAGAGAGTGGATACTTAGGCACCAAAAATGTTTAAAATAGGTAGGCAAATAGACATGAAAAATATGGTATCCATGCACCAGAGTAGGCACTTAATAATAAATCACACAATAAAAATGATTTTACTATTTACTATTTTATTACCTAACAGCCAATTCACATTTTTTTAGCACCAAGTTTCACTATTCATTTGGGTTATACACACATCTATTATGTGTGTTATGAGCTGGGAAGGCTTAATTTAGAGGAAATGTATCTGCATTTGCGTGGAAGGAGAGTGTAAAAACCATTTAGTAAAACAACCTTAGGCACACCGGAATAAGATCAAACCCCGAACTCCCCATCATCGACACTCCAGCCTGAGCCAATTTGATCACTTAAGCGTGTCACTAGATACATTTATATATTCAAAGGAGTGAAATGGGTTATATTTTCAAATATGTTTTTTATAATTTGAAAGGTTGAGTTCTACCTCACACGATGTCACGGGACAAAATTTAAAATGTGCTGAATCTCTGAAGAAGTTGAACTTTTTATCTTGCAACGTCATGCCGTTACCGCCCAAGATGTATGCAGCTGCTCAAATTGTCCTCCATCCGATTTACACTCATTGTAAATTATTTAAAAATGGTAAATTTTCAAACCTACTCAAAAGAAGTATACGACAACTTACAATTTCTAAGATGATTATTATTATTATTATTATTATTACTACTATTGAGTTCTTCTAGATGTGCTAGGGCAAATGTAATTCCAAGTTTTATTGTTAAAGGCTGTGCCAGCATTTTTATCCCTTTGTTAGCCTATATCTTTAACATTAGCCTGTCAAATGAAACTTTTCCTCTTACATGGAAACAATCTGTTGTCATATATATTTATAAAAAAGGGGCAAAAACAAATGCTTGTAATTATAGACCGATTTCTCTCTTAAACACTTTCTCCCAAGTATTTGAGAAAATCATAAATGAGCATACTTCCCACCACCTTAAAAATAAACATTCAGATAATCAAGATGGCTCTATAAAAATAAATCTATTGTTAATAATTTAATAGAATTTCTTGAACATGTTGCCCCTCAAGTTTCAACCCAAGGTCAATTGATGCTATTTATTTTGACCAAAGTAAGCCATTTGACTTATGTCAGCATAGTATTATTCTCTCTAAACTTGGTAATATTGGACTTTCTCACTTATATATAAAATGGTTCAGCAGTTATTTGCATGAAAGATCATTCACTATTAAAAATGATTCACTCACCTCAAATACATTTTAGCCATCTCTTTAATGTGTTTATTGATGACATTGGTAAGTATTTGAACACATCTAATTAGTTACTATTTACTCTTTGCTGATGATGTAAAGTTATTTAAAATTATAAAATCACTCGCACGTTGTAAAGCTTTACAAAATGATGTAAATGGTGTTCCACAATGATCTTTTGAAAATATAATATCTATTAATAAATCTAAGACCAAATCTATAACTTTTACTAGGAAAACTAATCCTTTCCTTTTTACTTATAAATTGGGTGATGAAAACATAGTTTGCACCCTTTATATTAATGATCTTGGTGTTCTCCTCAGAAGGTGAGCCCTATAAGTCATTGTATCCATAGCGCTCAGTTTAGATTTGTCGAATTCGATTTCTATCATAAGAGAAAAGCTAAACTCAGAAACTTATTTAATGACATCTCATATTAATAATTTATCATTTAGAGGTTCTGCCTATAATATTTAAATTTACAATATTCTGATTTATTTTTTGCATACTGTTACTGCTTTTAACTACTCTTTAGTTATTTGTTATTATTGCTATTTTTTATTCTTATTGATTATTATTAATTACTATTTTTTTCGTAGCTAATCATCAGTATAGGCCTAAGTAATTATTTAGCTATTATTGTTTATCTTATCTTCTTTGTAAGGTAATTGTGTACTTTTCAGTGCTGGCTTGTTAAGGGTCTTACGACTGTTGGCCGGCACTATAATAAAGGAAATTATTATTATTAACACCGCATCTTACTACCCGTTCGTGTTGTACGCACTTATGCTAATGTGTAATGGTAGGGTGATTGTGAGATGAAATGGAAGACCTATAGTTTTACGTGGAATCCGAACCACGGTGGAGGCCTGGCATTCTACACTATTCACAAGTTGTGATTAATACAAGTCTTGTCAGAGGTGAAGGAAGGGTTTGGCAATCAGATAAATCTGTGCCGGAACCGAGAATTTAACCCCAGGCCCCGAGCACATAATTCTGACACTTTACGTCTAGACCACCAGGTCACCCATTTTTAAGAAATTGGACACTCTCCCAACAATATTTTGGAGGACTAAATAAAATTCAACAAAACTTATTATAATTGTATTTCGATTTCAAAAAGGAATTTTATTTTAACTTCCTTTAAAAGCTATTTTAACTGATGAAATTAGATGTAGGCCTATCAAATTTTCCAAACCTATTAATTGCAAGTATTTGATTTTTTATATTTGTAATAGCATGCTATAGATTAGGTATAAATATTTCAATATGACTGACTGAATAGTTTCTAAATTATTAAATATTTACACCAACTTATAAAAATTAGATTTTTATATAACTGTTTTTTTTATCTTACTGTGTTAAGGCTTTAAATGCCTTTCAAATTAATGGTTGATTAGCTATGAACTACTGGATATTTGACTTTTGCCTTTAGGAGGTCAGGTCTTTAAAATAGTTTGAGCCACATTTCATGGTGTGCATAGTTTTTATACATTACTTTGCATAATACATTTCTGACATGTTCAACTACAGATGATTGTAACGGTCATTTTAACTTACTAACGTTTTATCTAATTTAAAAACAAAAAAAAATGACTCCTCCTTTCCATCTCCAGCTGAGTCTAGATGAATACAGTACATGCCTGTAGTTTCAGAGGAAGAGTACACGCAGGCAGTTCCAGAGGAAGGGTACACGCAGGCAGTTCCAGATGAAGAGTGCATTCAGGCAGTTCCAGAAGAAGACTACATTCAGGCAGTTCCACGTGAAGAGTACACGCAGGCAGTTCCAGATGAAGAGTACACGCAGGCAGTTCCAGATGAAGAGTACACGCAGGCAGTTCCAGAGGAAGAGTACACGCAGGCAGTTCCAGATGAAGAGTACACGCAGGCAGTTCCAGATGAAGAGTACACGCAGGCAGTTCCAGATGAAGAGTACATTCAGGCAGTTCCAGAGGCATAGTACACGCAGGCAGTTCCAGATGATGTACGAGTCAAGCAAATGAAACACCAGTGGAATGACGTGGTGGAGACAGTGACACTGTTGAACATGTGGATCGATATGGCCCCGTGGTATCATCATTAAGAACACGTACTGTCAAGACAAGACCTGGGAAGAAGGTGTATACCTTTGAGGGATCTCCCGCAACTCAACATCAACAGGAGTCAAAAGACGTCGGGGGGAAAGCCTCAAATAACTACGTTAAAATGATACTCCTAAGCTACGTTACCTATTTGAGAACTACAGGTCCATGCTATGTAAGTTAGCTGGGCTTTAGTCCAGTGTTCTTAAACCTGTCAGATGTATCTTTCTTCAGGCATATGATCAGTTATGCTGCTAGTTTATGTTACGAATGAACACCTGACAGCAAGAAAACGATGCTAGAACTTATTTCACGTATTCATACGTCAAGTCATGTAAGCTTTTACTGCCACTTTTTATAGATATTATCAATACTTATAAAATAATATTAATAAAATAGTAAGCTGTTATCAATGTTGACCACATAAACATAATTTTTTATTTCTATAGAATACTTCAAATATCCAATCACAAGAAAAGCAAAGTAGATATTACTCGCTTCAGTGGCCATGTGGTTTAACGCACTACTATCGCGATAGACTAGACTGCCGATGACGGGGAGATCAAGGTTTGGATCTCAGTTGAGTGTATTGAAGGAGTTTTTTTTCAGAAATGATTTTCTACTCTTTCTCCCCACGCAAATGTGGATACACTTCCTATAAGTATGATCTTCCTAAACCCAAACACCATTTGTGGAATTATTACATAAGTGTAGAGATCGAACGGTTAATAAGGTAGGTGCTATAAAAAAAAAGTAAATATATTCAGGTGACGTCTATTTTGACAGCTGTAGCTATTTTTGACACATAAAATATATATTGTCGCTATTAGCGAGTATTATACTACTATAAAGCCACATGGCTAACTCACTTACTGATATTAATGTTTATCCACTTCCAGATGAGCTAGAAACTTGAAATTTGGCTTCTGGCCTGTAACCAACGGGAAAATTCCAAAAAGTTAATAATTTTAATTTTTACCCCCGAAAAAAAAATTCAAAATGGCGGAGCAACTTTAAGGTCTGTGCGGACTCTTTCTTTGGAGGTCTCTTGTAGCTAAACGGTAAGACCTATCAAAAAACGGCTCTGGAATTACATTAGTTTACATCCACTTGCAAAGAAAACTTGCTGGGGGTTTGGGGGTGGAGCTCCCAAAGAGCAAAGCGAGTTATTAATAAAGCGCGTGGGAAAATAAATCAGGGTAAGGCTCAGTGTCGGATAAATTGAGTTCTTAGCGACCCATAATAAAATGACCATATTTTTTATTTTACAGAGTTTTAGTTAGCATTAAAAAAATATTGTTAGCTTTATCTTAAATACATTCGCTCCCTTGATTGCCTTGAACTACTCGCTCTGAATGCCAGAAGCGACTTTCAGAGGGAGTAGGCGGCTTGTTTATGCCTAAAGTACCAATCTGTAGTCACAGATCATAACCTCTAATTCTAAAAGTGTAACTTGGTTGTGAAAGGAAAATGGAGTTGGTGGGTTAAGGTTTGTATGTTGGGAGTGACAGTGTTAGTGTGGAGTTGCTAATTCGAGCCATCGTACACTGTGATGGAAACACGAGCGCATCTTAAGTACAAAAACTTTACAAACTAACTTAAGCCAACAGAGCAAATCGAAACACACTGGGTTAGAAGACAAAGCCCACAGCTAGTTACAAATAATATACTATACCAGTAATAGGAAAAATGCAATACCTTGGGGTTTATAAATTCAAAGTTAGGAAAAAAAAATCTGGGATTTTAAAATGCTCTAATACTTACGAAGACAATACAAAGGAATGGAATGACCCCATTAAATGCTACAAATTAAATTACCACGAGTAAATGTAAGTTTAACTAAATTTTACCTCGATAATCTAATTGGTGTGAAATGTCAAAGTGAATCACTAATCGAATATAAGCTATAGGCCCCTATAGTAGGTCCTTTATAATGTTAAAAGAAAACCTTTTATATTAATTTATTGCATTACACTGAAATAGAAGTATCTGCTCATACCCCTCCATGGCTCGTGCTTCACGCCTTACAGCCCATTCGGGCCACCCATATTTTTACACTACTGGGATAAGTTCACGAAATGTAGACTTTATAGAAAGTACACACCCACCCACGTAGATTGAGAGTGGGGAAACCGTTCAAGAATAATAACTAATAAATCGCGCAGGGATGCAAGCACTTCGAAATCTTTGTACATCCAGACAAGACGAGACTATCACCTTTGTACGTGTGTCCACTGGTAGAAGGTCTCATTTTGTTATTATCTGTAACCATCCATTGAGTTCAGCGTAGCCGGAGTGGGGGCTCGTCACATGCTCGACCAATCCGTGAAGGGTAATTGTCATAGCAACCGATGCACGTTGCCAGATTTCTCGACAGTCACTGAGTATGCTTGCATAGTGTTAATGCACAAACTCCCGCTATGTGTCAACTATGCTCCCCAGCCTACCCACCACGTGGATCGTAGAGCAGTTTAAATCGCTGAATAGTTTAACCTAGTCTAAATTAGTTAATCCTAACATTTTGGCCTAACTCATAGGATAAATTTGCATGACATATAATTTTACTAGGCCAAGCAAACCATGATTAGGTTAAGTTATGTTAGGTTATCTAGCAACATTTGCCCGTGAACTGTAAATGATGAAACATGTTCAAGGTCGATTCATCGTATGGGTTAATAAGGATGAAAACTAGTATTGCCTAAAAACATCAGGCTATAAGCCTAAAGATTTATCCTACAAGCGGCTGTATGTGTTAATTCGGCCTAGTCCAAACTAATATGTCTTGGAATCAGATTTGGATTGTAGTGCATCCCCTAGCACGAACTAGTTTTAAAAATAAATTAAAACACGTGGTGCGACTAAATACTTTGTTTAACCTGAAAGGTAGCTTTACCTTACTTGATTACACTTTGGTGAAGATTATAAGAAAGGTTCGTAAGGGAATCAGTCAGGATAAGAAGGTTGTCCACTCGTGAGAAAATTGGGGTGTATACTCCCTCGAATAAGCTAACAGAAATTTAAAATATATAATATCTTGGCAATTATTTAGCACTATAATCATGAAATATCTCCTTATAGCCACAATAAGATTTTAATCAACCTAATGTTTTTAATTATAAAATAGTAACAGCTGTTGTTGGGGTGGCAAAATTAATCTATGCTGTAGGACGTTGTGTTAAATATTTAATTTACAAAACGTAAGCAAAGCAGCGATGTTTATGGAGTTTTTTCTAAACCCACCCACCACAACAGAAAATTTACGTCATTAAATTTAAAATTAGATTTCATTTGAGATACAGTTTTTATAGAGCAAATGAAGAGTGTTATTAGAGGTTTTTTGTATTACTGAATACACAATGAAATCAAACGGTGTTTATTAGATGTTTGAATGTAATGAACAATTATTTTTATTTTAGCACCGCGTCTATTAATGTTCAGGCTATACGCATGTGTACTAATTAATCCTCTAATGAGATATGGATGAGGAAGGTTGAATTTAAATTAAGTGTTCCCACGGAGAATGGAAACTAATTTTGGAAAAATCACCCCTAGTACAACAGACTGGTATTTGAACACCAACCTCCCTGTCATCGCAGACTAGCCTAATACAAGAGTGACGCCTTAGATCATGCGGCCACTGAAGCAGGCTATACTTAATTATTTAAGAGTCAACTATAATTAAAATAAAATTTCACGTTAGGTCGAGGGTGTTCTTTATGTATTTATCGCATCAATGTTTACTTCAATTGCGGTAAACAAATAAAGCCATACAGGAGTTTATTATATAGAGAGAATGTCTTAACGGTTTTAGTTCAACTGTAGTAAACAAACATAATCACAAAGGAGTATATAGAGAGAATAAATTATGGTTCTACATCGATTTTGGTAATTATTTTAATCGAGGTGCTTAACGTAACAATCTAAGCCCACTCATATCTGACTTGCATGTTAAAGTAGTTTAACTAACCCTTCAAGGTGACCTGGCGGTCTTGGGGTAAGGCGTCAGACTTCTGTGCTGGCGGCCGGGGTTCAATCCTCGGTCCCGGCCCAGATTTATCTGATTACCAAACCCTTCCTTCACCTCTGACAAGACATCTTGTGAATGTGGAGAATGCCAGGCCTCCATCGTGGTTCGGATTCCACGTTAAACTGTAGGTCCTCCATTTCATCTCACAATCACCTTATTATTACACATTAGCTTAAATGCGTATAACCCGAACGGGTAGTAAGACGCGATGCTAATAATAATAATAAGCTAACTCTTGGTAGATAATAAAATAAGTAGTATGAGTATAATAAGAGCCTGTTTCGGATCCTGGCAGGTCCGCAGTTTTACCAATCATAAATCAAGGCTAAGCCATCTTTTTAAAGAACAAAGTGTACTAACCATATTGATCCGATTGTAGAAAGAGGAAAATGAACAACTCAAATGTATAATAATTGAGCAACCCCTTATCTCAGCCCGCTTAATAATCACGAGGATTTTTGAACTAAATTTATTTATTTATAAAAAAATGTTTTGTTATGAAATTGGTTAGTAGCTATTCTTCTATGAGGCCAATTCACGGTGTCAATTTAATGTTTATTTTAAAATTAAGTTAAAATCAGTCACCATACTGGCGAAAAAGCGTGATAAGAGAGATTTTTATTGTGTATTTAATACATTTTTCTCATAAGTGAAAATTACGCTTTAATCCTTTCCTTGTATTTGGTTGGTTGGGGCTCCTCCTGCCCACCTTTTTATTTTAAATATCTGTTTGTTTATTTATTTAGGCATTAAAGTTAATTCAGTTTCAAACTAGTACAATACCGTACATTGATAATATAAAAGATGGATTTGTGAACTCAAATCCCCCATCCCCCCATCCTTCCTTAGGATTGTTAGGGCTGAATTTGCACGACTATCTTTAACTCGAATGATCTCAAAACGTGTTAAGAAAAGGGGGATCTATTCTACCTTTAAATAGAGGAGTGCAAGTGTGCGCTTATACTCTTTGATAAAATATAGGTTTGTAATTTTATATGTAACCCTATTAAGTGGAAGAGAAGTGCCCTTTATGTGTAAGGAAGTGCTGTACAAGGCGTACTTTGTACCCAATGTCACATATGCTGCAGAAACATGAGCATTGAATGTAAGAGAGACTAGGAAAGTGGAGGCCACGGGAATGAACTCTGTGACGAGTATGTTAGCTTTCACGAGGAGAAACAGGATTTCTGGTCAAGAGCTGAGGTACAGGAAGTACAAGAGACAGTAGAGGAAGCAGGGGTGAGATTGTGTGGTCTATACTCATTTTATGGGGATGGAAAGGAAAGATAATACCAAAGAGAAGAGGAAGATGAAGTATGTAGGAAGAAGTCCACAAGGGAGACCAAGAAAGAGATGGGAGGAGTATAAAACAGCAAGTGGGCAAGTGAGAGGAGAATAATGAAATCACACAAAGGAGAAGAGTGGTGGAAGGAAAGAGGAAGATTGAGGCATTTTTCTAAATTGACTCGACCACTGGAAACAGTCGGTGATGATGATGATTATGAGTGGAATATAACATCAAAATAAAAATTACCCACATCGTAGGCTAAAAATGTGAGATTGGTCTAGAAGGGTTTTACCACTAATGTGGAAGTTAAGGTTTAAATCCCGGTCGAATATAATGAGCCTTGATCTACCAAAAGAGTTTTCCACTCTGCACGCAAATGCGTGTACATTTACTATACGCTCAACCATTCTCATCCTAACACAATTAGAGTGGTTAGAATGCGTGTAGTCCGGAAGGGTAGTAAGACATGGTGGACAAAATAATAACTAAACATCCCATCATACGTCCCCACGATAGGCTATATTAGCCTCATGTAATTATAAAACATGCTGATATAGTCTGAGGGTAGCACTATAAAAATATCTTTATTAGTATTCATTAAATTTAAAAAAAACGACACTTGGACAAGGTAATTTAACCCGGGACCTTTGGCTTAGTACGCCAAAGTTCTAACCACTGAGCTATCCAGGAGTCATCCCGTTCTAAAGGTCACTCTTCACTAATATTTTAAGGCAGTCTGTAATGGACGAGCGGAAATTGTCACCTACAAGCAACGAGTCGAAGGTGGTTGCGTTGTCTGACAGGTATCACTCATGTTAAACTGACGATTTCCACACGTCCATCACTGAATCTGCCTTAAAATATGAGCGAAGAATGACCTTGGATACGAGATGACTCCTGGATAGCTCAGTGGTTAGAGCATTAACGTACTAAGCAAATGTTCTGGGTTCAATTCCCGTATCCAAGTGACTTTTTCAATTTGAAGAATATGAGATTTAGACGAGTATGTGACCGTAATTAACAATAATATAATAGCTTGGCTATTAAATCTATCTTTATTCGGCTATACTCCTTTGTTATCCTTATTAGCCTATACTCCTTTGTTATCTTTATTAGGCTATACTCCTTTGTTATCTTTATTCGGCTATACTCCTTTGTTATCTTTATTCGGCTATACTCCTTTGTTATCCTTATTAGCCTATACTCCTTTGTTATCTTTATTCGGCTATACTCCTTTGTTATCCTTATTAGCCTATACTCCTTTGTTATCTTTATTCGGCTATACTCCTTTGTTATCTTTATTCGGCTATACTCCTTTGTTATCCTTATTAGCCTATACTCCTTTGTTATCTTTATTCGGCTATACTCCTTTGTTATCCTTATTAGCCTATATTCCTTTGTTATCTTTATTCGGCTATACACCTTTGTTATCCTTATTCGGCTATACTCCTTTGTTATCTTTATTCGGCTATACACCTTTGTTGTCAGCAGAGGCCTAAAGGTGCTTTCACACAATGCAAAACGAGAGAATCAACTGTGTTCAAGTGGGAAAGTGGTTTATGTGAGAGATTAGTGGATTAAGCACTTGAATGCGAGAGATTGGTTGATTGAGCAAGTTGATTAGGCTAGAAGGAATTGTAAACAAGAGTATTGGGCACTTCATAGTAGAATATTAATTAGAAAAACAACAAAACAACAATAAATCACCAGAAGACCAGCTTAGTATAAACCATCCATAAGAACGTTTGATAGCCCGTAAAATATGTCCGAGGTACAATTAATTTTCAGTTAGAGGAGGGGGACAAGGTAAGGTTGGATTAGGTTGAGTTAGAATAGAACTGCCCAATCTACCTTGGGAGTGAAATAGTGGTGCAAGGTAGCACTGCCCAATATACCTTGTGAGGGAAGTAGTGGTGCAAGGTAGCAGTGCCCAATATACCTTGTGAGGGAAGTAGTGGTGCAAGG
>CABFOW010004031.1:44209-62938 GCA_902141385.1 Timema californicum | reverse complement strand
ATTAATGTATCTAGAAGTTATTTGGAGTGGTCCTTCCCTGGCGAATTTTTGAAAAATTTGAATACCTCTATATGTCATTTGAGTTTTGATACAAGGCCATCTTTAAGCTTCACATTAAAAACTTCGAGTGTAGGTGTTGGGGATTGGAGCCCCCAAACCCCCCTCCCTACGCCCATATTAGTATACGCTGTTTGTTGTAGGAAGGGATGTCTGAAAGGCCCTTTTCCGTGTCAGAATTCTACTGTAAAGTAGTATTTTGGAAGGAGAAAGGAACTTACAGAATTTATTTCTATGCTTTACAGGGTGTATATATGAAGACCTGTGGGTATTGTTGATGAAGGGGGACTTATTATTTACAGAAAACCGATGTTTTGAGTGCTCATTAGCTCAAAATATTAATAAGGACTTAAATATAACTAAGGGCTTATAAGCTGAAGATGCTTTAAAGTGTTATTTAATTTGAAACTTATATTTTCCTTGCCTCTCGATATAGACCATCCATCTCAACCAAAGTATGTTGTGAATCAGAAGAGATTTCATCGAAGAGCATCTGATACGAATGCATTATTTAGTTGAATAAACTCACCTTCAAAAGCTGCTGACTGCTAGTATTAGTTTCCTTAATGATTGAATACCCACTGCTCTTTGGCATAATGTGTCTTAGAGCAGGAATCATATTAATTATTCCACCAGAAGGGTTGCCACTTCGAAACGCCTCGAATAAACGTTCAAGAATGTCCTTGAATTCCTTGTCGTCGTGCGAAAAACGTTTTCCAGCCATTATACACCACAAAACGTTCAGTACAGGAATATTGAAGAGTCCAAAAACCTGGAATGATTAATCAATTATTGAAGCTACTTAATTTTAATTCTATTCCACTTGTTTTTTTTAGATCGAAACTGAGAAAATATTTCAAGTAACTAAAAGCAGCTAACTAGATAAAAGTGTATACGACGACCGTATATTTTATTTTAACTTAGTTTTATGTTTAGCATGCAAACAAAAATATCAATTTATTATTTATTCGTAGAGTACTTGTTGACTGAGGGATGAACTAGTTTCACAGTCAGAGACTTAGTGCGCCTTAAATGTGGCGCTATACTAAATACAGGACGAAACCTACTTAGCCCAAGCAAAATGGGATTTTTTTCGAGTTTAGGCAGGTGTCGTTCTATATTTAGTATAACGCCGCTCTTGGGGCGTACTAAGTCTTACTTAGTGCCCGACCAAACATTCGGTTTCGGTTTCGGCCACCTTCGGCCATAAATTGCACCTTCGGCAAAATAATCGGCTTAGGCCAAAATTAGAACGAAGGTTTTGCTGAAGCCGAGGATTCATTTAACTTATCTTACCTAATCTACGGTCGTAGGTGGGGCGTGGTAGCGGTCACGTGACAAGTGACAACTGACAAGATACTGCATTTTGGATTTAGGCGCCTGGTCGGTAGACTAGTCAGTAGTCAGTAATGGCGACACATGGTCTGTGCTTACTATATCTAGTGTTTCTATAATAATTATTAAGAACTTTCGCCTCAAACTTTGGCTAAAGTAATTAATCATTATATACATAAAAACATAACTGATTAATTTTTTGTATGGGACTGAATGACAATAAAAATAATTTAGTCACTTCTTCAAAGCCAAATATTAAGAGGAAGAAATAATTGATATTTTTGCCATACTTTTATTTTGTATTTATAATATTTTTTATCACAAATTCGGAAATGTATTCTACTTTATTTAATCAACAATAAAAAATGCCATCTATTATTTAAATATACACAATCTTTAATTTAAAATTCAACAGAAATTACATTATACTTAAAAATAGGGATTTTTAACAATATATGCGATTTCTTCGGCCTCAAAAACGAAGTTTGGCTTCGGCTAAAAAATGACCTTCGGTCGGACACTGATCTTACTGAAACTTTCTCGATGGCAAATACATGATTTTATAAAGTGTACCATCTCAGGTCAATGAACATTCCTAATCATATCAAGCAAGAGCAGATGAATTATGACATTTTTGGAGTGACGTCTAAGGCAATGATACTCCCTAAATGTGATAAAACTGGAACATAATATTTATATTTTTAATACTGTTTATAACATATTAACAATCTGTCACTAATTTGGCTGTGCTCAACTCACTTCAGTTATTTCAGACGACTTTAAATGAGCCGAAAGTTCATCCACTTCCTGATGCATAACACTTTCCATGCTCTTTTTACCAAAACCAAATTCACGGAGGTGACGTAAAGTGAATCTACGTTGCTCCACCCAAAAATGACCGTCGCTGAAGAACACACCTTGAAAATAATTAAACTAACATTACTTTGATTATTTGGTAATTTATTACTTAATTACTTACTCTATGGCATTAGTAACTCGTAAGTTCATTGCCGTACTTAAAATATTACGCCACCTATCCCCGTCTTTATATAGTTCTATCCAGTACACCTCATTACATCCTATCGCTATCTTGAGCTAGTTCTATCCAGTACACCTCATTACATCCTATCGCTATCTTGAGCTAGTTCTATCCAGTCCACCTCATCACATCCTATCGCTATCTTGAGCTAGCTCTTTCCAGTCCACCTCATTAGATCTTATCCCTATCTAAAGCTAGTTCTATCCAGTCCACCTCATTACATCATATACCTATCTAAAGCTAGTTCTATCCAGTCCACCTCATTACATCCTATCCCTATCATAAGCTAGTTCTATCCAGTTCATCTCATTACATCCTATATTTATCCTAAGCTAGTTCTATCCAGTCCACCTCATTACACCCTATCTCTCTCAGGTCCATTCTAATGTTATCTTCCAAACTACGTCTAAGTCTTCCCAATGGTCTCTTCCCATTTGGTTTACCATTTAATACCCTGAACAAGGTTCTAGAATATACCATTCGCGCTGCTTGTCCTGTCCACGTTGGTCTATGGTGCTTTATTAGTCTAATAATATATTGTAATAAATACAGGGTATGTAAATCATCATTATGTGACCTCCTATAATTCCATTAGCCTTATGCCTCTTAGGAATTGGCTTATACATTTATATATATTCCTAAACAGTTTGTTTTCGAACACGGTTAGTACCTAGTTTCTTGTTGAATGACCTTTCTTTGAAAATAAACATATCAGGTCGTCCTTGAAACTCTTCCCGGCGGAGCACTTCTTGGACTGCTTTTGGTTCGCAAACAGCCACCATAGGTTGTCCGCCCATCATGAAACCTGTCAAACTCCCGTATGTGTGCTGCCACGTCATCATGCTCAGATGGATATCATGTGTAGGCATGGAAAGCAGAGAACCAATAAATGGGAAACATGGCGGACCTGAAAGTGGAAGAATGGAATGCAAATAAACTGGTTTTTATAAGATTATTCTTGAACCATTAGTGTAATAACGGTAGAACTTTAAAGTTATGGTGTAGTGAACAGGAAGTAAGAACAGTGTGTTTACAGTTTTTATATCAACACATTTTTTTTGACTAAAATAAATAAAATATTGCTTCAGCACAAACAAAGAGCTTAATTTTCTTCACGTGGTGATATCAACAGTTGTTGAATATCTGTTATGAGCATAACGTCATTAGCTGAGAAACTTTTTAAACTAATATAAAAAGCTATCATTCAATTTTAGGTCACCGATGTAAGATATTCAACAACTGTTGATATCACCACGCGAAGAAAATCAAACTCTTGTGTTTGTAGTGAAGCAATATTTTATTTATTTTGTTAACAAAAATGGCTTCATGTAAAAACTGCGAAAACACCTTTTCTCACTCTTATCTTAAGGGAAAAAAGTAGTATTTTGAAATTAATATTTTAATAAACTTTGTTAAGCCCCTAATGACAAAACTCCTAACTATAGTGAATACACTTGCTTTGGTAGGCACCCGGACCCACATGTCATGTCTAGTATTATATTGATTTTTTATGAGTATGCTTGATTTTAAACCAATACACCTCGATTGAATGCTTTAGTGTGTTTTCACATCTTTATTGTGCTTTAACACGTTCGCCGAAAAACAAGCGCAGTACAGAAACTTTTGTCACGTGACAAGCTTTAAACCATTCCCAAGATTTCCGCCTCATCAGCGCGAGCTGTTCTGCTGAAGTTCAACATATCTCTACTGGGTCCGCTCTGCCTGAGATGTTCGTCGCGGGGAACCAATAATATCTTAAAGCCAACTATATCACATCAGTGCTCATGCTAATTTGAGAGCGCATGCGCTGTAGTGCTAGAATTAAACATACAGCTTCGTTTCTTTTTGTGAAGAGATTTGAAATAATCCGTTAATGTAAAGCGTGTGTATCGATGTATTGGATTGTCTCACGACACAGCGTTATAATTTGAAAACATACATCGTGACAATGATCAAAAATATACGTTTAACCACTAGAAAATAAAATTTCTTTATAATCAGCTGTTTTAAGTTTGCATTGCAATGCATTAAGCATGGGTAGAGCCCCGTAAAAATGGTGAGACGCCATCAAACGAAAAGTGCCATACAAAGATGGAATCACGTACTTTTTCCTTTGATAGTTTGTACAGCAGCCCCATGGCTTCTTTGGTGCTGACTGACAGCTCACAGCTGACAGCTAAAAGCTTTGAAAAGTTACTAGATCAAATTATGTATCTCTACGCCGAATCATATGATCTGCAAAAACACGTGTTAAGCAGCTGTCCTTCTAACGGTCAAAATTTAGGTATTATACCTAAATGTTGACTGTCAGAAATCAGCTGTAAGCTGTCAGTCAGCATCAAAGAAGCCATGAGGCTACTGTAGATATGATTTACAATGTTTATGAAAAGAGAAATAAAACAAAATTGCCTTATTACACAAAATCCTCCTATAAAAACAAAATAGCACCGCTTTTACAAAAAAAATCTTTAAATAAACACACAATTTAAAAAAAATCAAGCAGAAATTTAGACCATGCTTCAATTTGATTAGTATTTTGTTGTAGTGTAAGCTAACTTTATGCTACAAAAAATTGTGAAATATGCTGACAAACTTGACAAAGAATTTTAAAGCAAATATATAAGGTTTCAATAATAAATTTTAATTTTGTATGCGTTATCTCAACATGTAAATAATATTTAAGCACCTCAGATAACATGTAATTTTGAATAAACACGAAATAACAGTGGGGTTTAAAAAACGAAATTTAGCTAAAAATAAAACAATTTTTACAGAACTCTAAGTATAGGTCAACATACGGTGTGTGAATTGCTGTCACACTCAAGCAGATTCTGCTATCTATTTTCGGCCAAAGTGTGAATCAAGCTTAATTGTGATTTGCCACTCTTTACAGGCAAATGTTTTCAGCATCACCTACCTGGGGGGTAGTTTTTTGGTTTGGCGTTGACCCACAAGTAAATTGTGTAGATAACTCCAAGTGCTACCGCTAGTATCGCTAGCATTATAGAACAATGGCTTCAAGATGAAATTACTGCAGAGCTAGAACAAAAATAACCAACAAAACATGTGCTACATTCTGTTTAATAATGGCGGCTTTTTAATTGGCGTGGCTGAAGCATGACTTTACATTAATTTTTAAAGTTCACGGTTTTAATTTCAATAACAAATAACAATATATTTATACCAAGAAAAATTAAAAATACATTATATTTTGTCAATTCAAATCATTTAAAAGAAATTGTTTGGAAAATTGACCCGATTTATTTGTAGAATCTACAGCACTAGATAACAAACTCTTACTGAAGTTAAAACTATTCTTTCAAGGTGTGGTCAGGAGCTAGGTTTTGGCGGTGACCAACACCCTTATTTCTCAACTGAAGGGTCTTTATGTGCAGAACTATAGTGTGATAGGCTAAATTTGACATACTGTATTTATTTTCTAGTAACTATTGACAATTGGCATTGTAAATATGTAAGGTGACTGTTAGAGAGAAATGTGGGTGTGGCCCTCAATAATGAGAAGGGGACCCATTAGCGGCACTGCTCTTGGTGATGGCATGGTTTAATTTAGGAATCATTTTGTTTTATGTCAGTGGCAAAGATCAGCCCCCCCATACCCCTCACCAATTCCGTAAGCAGGGTTGGTCACGCCAAGCGGCCAGGTCATTACACCAGGGACCAGAGTAAGGCTTTGATAAGTGTGCTAAGTGGGGGTAGCGAATTTCGAGAATATTCTGGTTGAATCTCTTTATCATATTTGGAGTGAGGAAGCTTTGTCCAGTTTTTTGAGTACCATTTGAGAAACATAGCTGTGCCTGTCAACTACCCAGTTTCTTGAGTATCATTTGAGGAACATAGCTGTCCCTGTCAACTACCCAGTTTCGTGAGTATCATTTGAGGAACATAGCTGTCCCTTTCCTACCCAGTTTCTAGAGTATCATTTGAGGAACATAGCTGTCCCTGTCCTACCCAGTTTCTTGAGTATCATTTGAGGAACATAGCTGTCCCTGTCCTACCCAGTTTCTTGAGTATCATTTGAGGAACATAGCTGTCCCTGTCCTACCCAGTTTCTTGAGTATCATTTGAGGAACATAGCTGTCCCTGTCAACTACCCAATTTCTTGAGTATCATTTGAGGAACATAGCTGTCCCTGTCAACTACCCAGTTTCTTGAGTATCATTTGAGGAACATAGCTGTCCCTGTCCTACCCAGTTTCTTGAGTGTCAGTTGAAGAACATAGTTGCCTCGGGCAGCTACCCAGTTTCTTGAGTGTCAGTTGAAGGACACATTTGTTTCGGACAATAGGCAACGCCCCTCCCCCCCCTCAGTTCACCATAAGTTTACCACTAATTTGTAAAAACACTTAATCAATTGATTTATATATTAATCCAGTTTAGTTAATCAGCTATAAAGATGATGGCAAGTAAATATGCTTATTAATTAATCAAAATCCACCACATTTACATCTTGACAGGGAAAAGTTTGAACGGTTAAGTCGACGGCATATTCATTTTCTAGAAATTAAGTCTCTAGATTTTATTTCTTGTGTTGTGTTGGATGTAAACTAGATTCATTTTGTGTATCGGGTGCATTTCCTCTAAATTCAACCTTCTTAATTCCGATCCCATTAAAATAATTAGTACATAAGCGTATAGCACAAATAAGTATTAAGACAAGATGCTAAAAATAAATATAAAAAATTGTACTACGACATAATTACACACTTTTCTATATTATGTATTGTGACTTCGAAGATGATTAAAAAAAAATTGAGCATACTAACCTTAAACATATTTTCTTCATAAAATAAAATACATAAACTTATTAATCACAATAATCATATTATTTTACATTTCGAATAAAATAGTTCTTCTATTATATTACACAAAATTCATATTTTCGAAAAAATTATTTTCTATTAACTACTATTAAATTATTTGTTTGTAAAAATAAAAAAATATTCTTATTTTTCATGAAAAACTAGTCCTAGATTCACATTTTGAATTCAATATTTAAGGTCAAATTTCAAAAATTTCAAATTATCTAAAATTTGTCGTAAATAAGCTATCCTTAATTTAATTTAGTATAGGTAAATAAAAATACATTATTAATGATATAGTAAAATAGTCCTCCGATGCCAATTTTGAACCAAATTGCTAGAACTATTTTCTAAAAAGTCAAAATATACAAAAATCAATAGTTCTTTAACTAGTATTAGATTAAAAAAAAATCTTTGGAAAATCAAAGCGATATAACCATTTATAATACAACATGTTAACAGATACCCATTTTGAACCAAATCGTTAAACCAATTTTTTGAAATATTCAAATAAAAAAAAAACAGTCGTACATAAGCTACCCATAGCCAAATTTTCTCCCCAAAAATAAGTATAAACTGCTATTTGTCATGTCAAATAAAACCTTGGTATGCATTTAAAAATAATTATTGTTAGAGCCATTTTTAAGAAATTTGGAAGTAAATAAAATAGCTCTTCAGTAAATTACACTTAATTAAAAGGATAGGTTAATTTTTTGGTGATATGGTCCTATATAATCTAAATATAAATTTTGAACAAAATCCATCATACCGTTTTAAATACGTGGCCAGGGATAAACAGGCAGATAGACAGACATAATTTTAAAATATTTTTTTTTTCGGGTTCTCGTTCGCATAAAACGTAAATATTCATCACAACCTTGAGATCTATTTTTTTCACTATCACAATATTTTATTTTTATAGCAGAAAGTGAAAATGGATACATGAAGAGTTTTTGACATGAATAATAAAACTTTACATTTGTTTTTTGGGAAATAATTCGTTTAGAGTTAGTATAATAATGATGTTTAAAAAAATTGAAGTATTTAAAAAAACATCTTTAAAGATTTGTTTCAAATGGATGGCTGGTAGTTTTTTACAATATAGATAATTTTGTATATATATATATATATATTTCCTCCCTTAAATTAGTTTACTCATTACTAATTTTTGAAAGGTTTGTAATTTTTTTTGGACTATCTATAATTATTTTGTTTAGAATTAATATATGAGGTATATTTTACATTATAAATAATTATGTATCTTATTTTTCTAAAACATATTAATTTACAAATAGTTTATTTATGACAAACCTTTCAAAAATTAGTAATGAGTAAATTATTTTACATTATAAATAATTATGTATCTTATTTTTCTAAAACATATTAATTTACAAATAGTTTATTTATGACAAATCTTTCAAAAATTAGTAATGAGTAAACTAATTTAAGGGGTATATATATATACATTACTCATTACTCATTTTAAAATATTATTACTTGTCATGAAAAGCAATTCCTTGAAATCCAATACAAACCAAATATTCAAGGTAATTTTTTTCTTAAACTACATTTCTAAAATTTGTCATAAGTAAACTATCTGTAAATTAATATGTTTTAGAAAAGTAAGATACATAATTATTTATAATGTAAAATATACCTCATATAATAATTCTAGACAAAATAATTATAGATATTTAAAAAAATATACAAACCTTTCAAAAATTAGTAATGAGTAAACTAATTTAAGGGGGATATATATGCTATATATTACGCTAATTTAAGGGATATATACATACTTCTTTAATTAGTTTACTCATTACTAATTTTTGAAAGGTTTGTAATTTTTTAGAATATCTATAATTATTATGTTTAGAATTAATATATGAGGTTTATTTTACATTATAGATTAGTTTACTCATTACTAATTTTTGAAAGGTTTGTAATTTTTTTTAAAATATCTATAATTATTTTTTTTAGAATTAATATTTATATATTTTACATTATAAATAACTATGAATCTTATTTTTCTAAAACATATAAATTTACAGGTAGTTTATTTATGACAAATTTGAGAAAATGTAATTTGAGAAAAAAATTACCTTGAATATTTGATTTGGATTGGATTTCATGGAATTGCTTTTAATGACAAATAATAATATGCTTTTATTCATACAATACCTCTTTAATTAGTTTACTCATTACTAATTTTTGAAAGGTTTGTAATTTTTTAGAATATCTATAATTATTTTGTTTAGAATTAATATATGAGGTATATTTTACATTATAGATTAGTTTACTCATTACTAATTTTTGAAAGGTTTGTAATTTTTTAAAAAATATCTATAGTTATTTTTTTTAGAATTAATATGTATATATTTAACATTATAAATAACTATGAATCTTATTTCTCTAAAACATATTAATTTACAGGTAGTTTATTTATTACAAATTTGAGAAAATGTAATTTGAGAAAAAAATTACCTTGAATATTTGATTTGGATTGGATTTCAAGGAATTGCTTTTATTTACAAATAATAATATGCTTTTATTCATACAAATTACAAATAATTTGACATTGGTTTATAAAAACAACTGTTTTTTGAAAATTGTAAATTCGTTAAAAATATTTAAACAATTTGGTTTAAAATTCATATATGAATAGTGTCTATCTATGTTGATTAATAAGATGATCTTTTGTTTTTATGAGTTAAATTTACTCAAGGTTAGTTTACTGAATACCTATTTTTTGAAAAAATGTTTGTTTGCCTAATTCCAACTTTGTACCTTCAAAGTTTTTGGTACATAATGCAAGATTTTGTTATCAACAAATAAAATAAATCACATATAAAATAATGTATTAAATAATAAGGTTTAAATGAGAATCCTTTAGTCCAGGGTGAATACCACTCCACTAGTAATATGAGAAAATTGGTGCGATTGTGTTGTACCATATTTTATCTGTATATGTTGGTGTGGTGTGGAAAGTGTTTATCAACATCACAGGGAAGTGTGCAAGAACACATATTATATGAGCACATCCTGTCTGCAGAAAGTGTACGATAAATACCTGATTATTGTAAGAACAGCTCCAAACAGCTACTATGTCATTAAACTTGCACTACTATGAAGAGAGTTTATACGACTGAATTTATCAGATATGGATATGTAATCTGCTTGTTTGTCAGATAGCTGTTGATAATGAAATATTATGATGCGTTACATAACCACTTAAGCCAGCCACAGAGATCAAGGCCGTAACTCACATCCCAAAAATACAATGCTTACGCAAGGTCATATCTATTAAATGAATAATAAAGTGTGTCTCCCACCATGGTTTGCATTGTCACCAACTTAAATAATTTGGCGCTAGAACTAGCTTTTTTCCCCCCATTGGGAGTCCACCGCTTTTCGTAAGTTTAACTCTTTGCAATTACGAAATGGAACAATTGCGCTTAGTGATGGACATTTTTCTGTACACTTTCCGGATAATCTTCCGCAGTGGTGGCTTGTGGCCGACCAAGTAGGGGAGGTGGCACCTAGGGCCTTAAAAATAGTGTGTTGGGGAGACGAGGTGGGAAGGTGGGGATAAATAGGGGCTAATGTTGCTGTCAAATACTTAAACCAAATTTCAAATTATTTGAATTATCTTATTCATGATATACTGACAATATAACTCAAACATTATTTTTGTAAATAATGCATATGTGTTTATTCCAAACGGGTGATACGTGGGAACAAAAATAAATCATTCAAATAATCACGAAATTAATAAATAAATATAGGCCTACAACTCGCACTCACGCTTTCATAGTTTTCATTATTGTTTTGTGGATAGTTAATTTTAAAAAAAAGCTTTCAGGAAATGATTTGTGTGTGTATAAAATAAAAGTTTGATCGATATTTTGAAATAATCGTGCACATTTTTTAAATTTTAAAACATAGCTCTAAATTTATTTCTAAGATATATATATATATATATATAAATATAAGCTACACTAATGCAGTAAGGATGAGAAGGTAGTATTTAGAGGAATTGTATCCACATTTTTAATGAATTATTATTATTACTATTAGCACCGCGTCTTACTACCCGTTCGGTTTGTACGCATTTTAATGAAGTAGAGTGTGTAAAACCATTTTGAAAAAAAAATACCTCTAGTAAATTTGGCTAAGAATCACAAACTCAGGTAAATCATGGATAAATGCTATTGACGTTTAGACTGCGTGCCCACAGAATCTGGTTAGTACAAATGATAGTTGTAAACTTGTACTTGGTCAAGTGGGCTACTGAAACCTCGCCATGGTGTACTGGTCACAATATCGATCCAAAAATAAAAATTTTAAAAGTTTAAATTCCGATATTTTTGTGCTTTTTTGTGAATTTTATTCTTAGTTAATTTTGGCACTGCATAGTTTTTGTTTTGAGGTATTTAACTAGAACTTTCTGAACCGACCTTGTATCATCACACGACTGCTATAGGCTTACTAACTTAATTCCATAACAGACACAAGTCAACATCCAGCCCTTGGCCGTTAATTCAGTACTGGGAAAGGGGTAAACCACATTTCACCAATTATATATTTCTTGATCATGCTGTGTATCGAACCCGAGGCTCTTAGCTGACTAGCCAAACTTACTACCGACTGATCTAATGTGTTGGACATAGCTTATTCATTCCATGACTATAATTTCTACTGTCCATGCGCAAATAAATTAAAATCGGGAGACTTCCCTTTAGATTCTTAATAGATCTTTCTTTCTTTTTTTCTTTCTCATATAGAGTATATACTGTAATAAGGGATGTTTTTGACCGCAATATTCTGATGAGACTCAACGCGTTTAGTGTTTCGCCGTGCTAAAATAAAAAGAAAGTGAATTTTAGAATTCTGTTTGTCCCCGTGTATATTTGTACCTGGGTCCATGCCCTAAACATTCAGATAGATGTATTACGGTCGTATCTCAAGACTAAATCGTTATTTTAGTTCTAAACCTAAAATTAAAGTTAGGTTACTTATGAATTATTTTTAAAATTCTAAATTATTAGGAAATGTCTTTAAGAATTTTGTCCAAATTAAATTTATAAAATAAGTTTTACACTTTATATTTTTTTCAGCGAACAAAAAAAAGTTTACAAATAATTTATTTTCGAAAGTTCTAATTTTTTTAAATATAGCTATAACAATTTTGTTGAAAGTCGGAATTTAGAGAATTTTTTCATAATAAATACTATATGTTTATTTTTCTTAAACTAATCACATAAAAGTAGTTTATATATAAACAGTTTTAGAAAATTTGAAATTTTTAGAAGTGATTTTTACAATTGGGTTTTCAATTTTTATGTTTATTAAGTGTTTCATAGTATTAAAAAAAATTGATTCATAAGTGACATTTTATCTATGGTTAGTTTACTGAAAACCAATTGTTAAAAACTTTATTTCAAACTAAATAAGGAGCTACGCAATTGTGTCTGTCATTTATTTTTAATAGTGATTGTTTAGTTGAAAGTGATTCTGTCTATTTTGAGGCTCCCGTAATGAAAAGTTTGTTTTATCTTGAATAAACAAACACGCCTCACATAATTTTGACTGTATTTTTGCATACAAACTAAAATATTTCTCTAGCTTATATCATTAATGAAAATGTTACCAGATACCCACACCTTAAAGTTTCCATTTTTCCCAACATTTTTATAG
Organism: Timema californicum; assembly: GCA_902141385.1. Classification (NCBI taxonomy): domain Eukaryota; kingdom Metazoa; phylum Arthropoda; class Insecta; order Phasmatodea; family Timematidae; genus Timema; species Timema californicum. The sequence continues at coordinate 49,994 of CABFOW010004031.1, read as the reverse complement.
TCATACATCAAATTATAAATTTCCAAAATTTTAATAAGTTTTTTAATAAATACAAAAAGGGATAGGGGTATAAATACTCAGACCAAAACATAATAAGCAGTCGGAGTTGTTTATCATTAAAGGAATAAAAAATTAATAGATAAGTTAAAATTATTTATTAGTAGGTGTTCTGTCTCACGACGGGGCCATTCCTTTTATCAGTGCACTTAGACCTTCAATGCACCCTGTCCTCTGCCTCCTCCTTCAGCTCCCAGAACTTTCTTCTTTCCTTCAAGTCATCCAATATCTGAATCCTCCTCCTTCCTAAGCTACTCTTTCCCTCAATCTTTCCTTCTATGTCTTATAGCATTAATGAAAATGTTACCAGATACCCACACCTTAAAGTTTCCATCTTTCCCAACATTTTTATAGTCATACATCAAATTACAAATTTACAAAATTTTCATAAGTTTTTTAATAAATACAAAAAGGGATAGGGGTGTAAATACTCAAACCAAAACATAATAAGCAGTCGGAATTGTTTATCATTAAAGGAATAAAAAATTAATAGATAAGTTAAAATTATTTGTTAGTAGGTGTTCTGTCTCACGACGGGGCCATTCCTTTTATCAGTGCACTTAGACCGCCACTGCGCCTGGTCCTCTGCCTCCTCCTTCAGCTCCCAGAATTTTCTTCTTTCCTTCAAGTCATCTGGTATATTCATCTCCCTTCTTCCTAAGCTCCTCTTTCCCTCAATCTTTCCTTCTATGACGTCGTGCAGAAGACAGTTTTTTCTAGAGGTGTTCCTCTGACAAGACATCTTGTGAATGTGGGGAATGCCAGGCCTCCACCGTGGTTCGGATTCCACGTTAAACTGTAGGTCCTCCATTTCATCTCACAATCACCCTACCATTACACATTAGCGTAAGTGCGTATAGCCTGAACGGGTAGTAAGACGCGGTGCTAATAATAATATTAATTCTAGAGGTGTGTCCAATCCATTTTTATTTGCGCCGAAGAATCACATCCAAAATGGTTCTATTCTCAACTATTCTTCATTTGTCACCCTGTCTGTCCACCCGATCTTCTCAAGTCTTCTCCAGCGTCACATTTCAAAGCACTCCAAGTATTTATTAACCATCTTTCTAGGAGTCCAAGTTTCTGCTCCATACAGTGCTGTGCTCCAAATGTAGCATTTAATCAGTTTCTTCCTCAGTTACAAACTCAACTTGCTTAACTTTCTGGTCAGCAATAACCTCTTCTTGTTGACACACTGGATTCTAGCACACCTTGTTACAGGTATTTCCCATTTTAAAGTTCTCGTGGTTTTGAGTGTTTGCAAAAGTTTGAAGGATTTCAAAACTTTTTTCTCAATTCGTAAATCTTTTCAAACTTTTGCTTGAACAGTCTACACGATTCTTTGCAATTTATTGGTGGCATGTAGATCTTGAGATAGTGAATGTTGATCTACATAGGTAGCGTTCGTTCATATCCTTGCTGTCCTATTCCTTTCCTAGCTGTCCTGTTACTATCCTAGCTGTCCTGTTCCTATTCTAGATTCCCTGTTCCTATCTCTAGCTGACCTGTTCCTACCCTAGCTGTCCTGTTACTATCCTAGCTGTCGTGTTCCTATTCTAGATGCCCTGATCCTATCCTAGCTGTCCTGTTACTATCCTAGCTGTCCTGTTCCTATTCTAGCTGTCCTGTTCATATTCTAGATGCCCTGTTCCTATCCTAGCTGTCCTGTTACTATCCTAGCTGTCCTGTTCCTATTCTAGCTGTCGTGTTCATATTCTAGATGCCCTGTTCCTACCCTAGCTGTCCTGTTACTATCCTAGCTGTCGTGTTCCTATTCTAGATGCCCTGTTCCTATCCTAGCTGTCCTGTTACTATCCTAGCTGTCGTGTTCCTATTCTAGATGCCCTATTCCTATCCAAGCTGTCCTGTTCCTTCCACTTCCAAACTTTCGACAGATTAAGCCAAAAACTCCCCGTTGACTTACTTTCTTACTGAATGGATCAGTGCAACATTCCAGTGTTATTATCTCTAGCAAGATTTCATTACATTGTTTTGTTTTGGACCCCACCTTACTGTTCAAAATTAATCACATTAATGGTGTGTAGTGTGGAAAGTAGAATTTAGAAAAAATATACCAAAATTTGCCCAGTAGGAGAGTATTAAATTATTTGGGAAAAAATACCACATTAAATCAGGTAGGGCTTCGAACCTCCGATCCTTTATGTCACTGCAAAACCAGATTCTACGATATTGATCACGTATGATTAGAATTTTTTTTATTGCATTTTGAGTCATAGTATAATTCTTTCTTGATTAAATCTTTTGATTAAACTATTGGAAATGTGATATTAAATTTGCAATTTTATACAAAGGTCTATGGTGGCGGTAGGAGGGGGAACTACCCACATCAATGATCATGGGGATACATATGTCATTCTTGTCTTATCTGTTTTGTTGGTTGCGTGTAGGTTGGGGTTCAAATCCTGGTCGAATTTACTGTAGTCCGCAGAGCTAGAGAAAATAAAAATCAAATATAACTATATATTATAATTTTTAGCAAGTATTAGCATGAAATAGGTTTCAAATTATTATTATTATGTACAAGTAAAGTATTGTAAAGCTCACTTTTATTGCACTGTATCACCTTTACAATTTTTTCTGTACAAATTTCTCTCGAATCGTTTCACCAGTTCAAGAGGGGTTGTGGTCACCCTCTTAACTTCCTACAAAGGTCTATGGTGGCGGTAGGAGGGGGGAACTACCTACATCAATGATCATGGGGATACATATTTCATTCTCTTCTTATCTGTTTTGTTGGTTTCGGGTAGGTTGGGGTTCCAATCCTGGTCGAATTTACTGTAGTGCGCAGAGCTAAAGAAAATCAAAATCAAATATAACTATATATTATAATTTTTAGCAAGTATTATCATGAAATAGGTCTTAAATTATTATTATGTACAAGTAGAGTATTGTAAAGCATTCTTTTATATCACTGTATCACCTTTACAATTTTTTCTGTAAAAATTTCTCTCGAATCGTTTCACCAGTTCAAGAGGGGTTGTGGTCACCCTCTTAACTTCCCGAGACAATACTGCCTCACATACACCATGCTACGTCCTCACGTCAACCACCCGAACTACTTCTTCCCGCGGGAGAAAACCCTCCGCGAACCGGCCAGATGCTCTCGCGGAGGTTTGTGTGAAACACTAGGCGTCCGATGACGTAATATCGCTACAATTATTATCAAGAAATATTTTTCAGAGACTTCACTTTCTGTCGTTTACTAGAAGAGAACTATCCTCACGTTATTGTATTTCTTAAGAGCGTGGCAGTTCTGTATCTTCTTAAAACAGCAACATTTCTAATGAAACGTTTTTTAAAATCAGCTAAAATCTTCTTTTTCATGATTTTTGTAAAACATATAAAGCTTATGCTAGTTTTTTTTATTCAACAGCGATATGTTGGTATCTTTCGCTTCCATTTTTATATAGCAATAACAAAGCAGTTCTTAGATAACGTGAGATTTGTGGACGTCTGAAAGTGACGCGAGTAAAACATAAACTACCAACCGGTAGCTTGAACGTCACCGGTGATGTATTTAAATAGCGGTTTGCTAACCGGTCTGCGACACGTCCGTGATTAGTCACTGGAAACTCAACACGCCAATCGCCGGGCTACCTCAGCTACAAACTCGATCATCATGAACGAACAATTATTGAACATTTAATGTACTATTCAAGGTAGCTTTCTTTCTACACTCCGTACAACGTTATACATTTTGTGTCAGTTTGTTGAATTTCTTTCTCCGCGACGAATATTATCTTCTTTGGTTACGTATTTTTTACGTACACTATTTTTGTATACTATTTCTGTTTTCAAAATCCCTTTTTCTCAACTAATACAAAGCCTACAGGGATGAATAAGGTATCAGTGGATAGGATTTTTTTACCGACTTCTGACATAGCATACACAGTTTACATTAAAACACATTGTTTAAAATTTAAGTTAAAATAAAAATATAAAAATATTTTTGTGCATACACTTCGCTGAGTATTTGATTATTTAATTTCAACAACCCAACAAAAGATTAATTAATTTTTTGGGAGGGGAGGGGGGAAGGTTGAAAACGTGAATGTTTCGCAAGGGCTTACTGGTAGATATTAAATACCCAAGAGGCCCTAAGAAGGTGCTCCCAGCTATATAGTACGAAGTTGATTGAAATTCCGCCACTTTTGCGTAGAAACGTGTGCAAAACATCAGTTTGCGACTTAAATCCCTAACCAATCCGATCACATTTGACTAGCTCCGTCTCCGTGGGCGGAAGGCCTAAGGTGGTCGTGTAGAGAATGTAAGTTTAGGTCGGTGTTTCTGCAGTTTTTATAACAAAACTTCTTTTGTTTGACAAAATAAATCAAATATTGCTTCTCTACAAACATAATAGTTTAATAATTCCATTTCATATGGTGATATAAACAGTTATTAAATATCTGTCAAGGTTATCCTGGTATTTAATGACAACTTTTTCTCTTCATTTCAAAAGTTTACCATCTAATTTCGCTATGCTCTTGACAGATATTCAAAAGCTGTCGATATCTCCATGTGAAGAAAATTAAACTCTCTGTTCCTTCTGAAAAAATATTTGATTAATTTTGGCTAAAAAAAATTTTACTTTAGAAACACTGACCTTTTCTCGTGTTCGTTAGGCTCCCACTATAATAATCAGTGCTAATAGTAAATATAGCTTATTAATGTTTGAATATTTAACCGTGTCAACTTGATGTAATCAAATACTTCTTTCTCTTTTCTTTCTGATTTGCCACTTTTATCAGCTCCAGGATATACGCTGTTATAAAATTAACATTCTGGAAGCTTCGATGATTTCTTCACATCAGTGATAATACTTACGCAGGAAAGCGTAAAATCTCTTTACGTGGTACGCTTTCGTGGTTCATATTTGGTTATTAAATATACAGAGAAAAAAATTTATCAGAGACTAAAAAGTCAAATTATTTTTTTCCCTCTATGGTATTTATGAATAAGTAATAAAGAAAGCAGGCGCCGATTAGAGTTTTGTACTCATCATAATAATCATCATTACCATAATCATCATCAACTGTTTCCAGCCTGTAGCTGGGTCTGTTTAGCAGAATATTCCCCTCTTTGTCTTTATTTCCACCATTCCTGCTCCTTTAATCGCTTCCATTCCACTCTCTTTGGCACACTTTCCGTTATCTTCTCCTCACACTTCTTTCTTGGTCTTCCTTGTGGTATTTTCTTACATCCTCCATCTTCCTCTTTGTACCCATTACCTAGAAACTATTTCTTTAACCCGCGCTCTACTACAAGTACGGGCCACCCACATTTAATAGCACTAATGGGGTAGGGATGTGGAAGGTATAGCTATGAAGAATGTACCCATATTGGTATGTACCAATATATCAGGGCTAGGATTTGAACCCAAACCTGCCTGTCACCCACTTCGAGTGCTCTAAGGCGTCACGCTCACACTAAACTATACTGCCGAGTTATGGGGATATCAGGGTTAGAATCCCAACTGGTCAACTGACGGTGGTTCTTCCTAAAATGGTATCCCATCACCTTCTCCAGGCAAATGTGGGTTCACTTCCTCTAAATTCAGCCTTCCTCATACCTAGAACATTAAAGTAGTTAGTACATACGCGTACAACCCGAACCATAGCAGGATGCGGGGCTAAAGAACAGGGGCGCTCGCAGGATTTTTCTCCATCGGGGACAAAGTGGGGCGTCTAGCATGGCGAGGGGGGGGGGG
>CABFOW010004031.1:25690-37959 GCA_902141385.1 Timema californicum | reverse complement strand
AGGGGGGTTGATGCAAGAGTGAAACTGTCTCTCAGATTAAATTGAGGTTTGTTTAACCTTTTAAAGATACCGCATCAACCCACAGATAGGTGATTGATAACACCTAACTTAAGTAAGTAATTTAGCTGGAATAGGACCACATTCTTCTGTGGTCTTGTACACAGTAAAACTTTCTAAGTTTCTAATGAAGCAATATTTGATTTATTTTGACCAAAAAATGTTTTGATATAAAAACTTCAAGAACACTGACCTTTTCTTGCGCACCCTACACTCCCATCTTAGGGGTGCTACATTGAAGAGTATTGAGAAGCGTGGATGACATTTGGAAATCCCGGATTATTTATAAAATTCTTTGATATTTCTAATATGGTCTTCACCAAAATGTAGGCGAAGATTATCACCAAGTTTCTGAACATTTAAAAAGTTTAAATTTTAGTTTTAACCTAAAGCTTAAAAATAAAATTCACTAAAGTTTCACGTAAAAATTTGTTCTTTTAAGACCAAAGTAAAAGGTTATAAAACCGTATCCAGCCTTCCTCTATTAAATAAAGTCATATTTAGATAGGGTCACAACAGAATATTTTAGGATAATATGGGATTGTTTTATGAAAGCACCCGCCTTGGTGGTGTAGTTAGATAACGCGCTATTTCCGTGTTGAGCTAGACTGCCGAGGACGGTGGATCGAGGTTCGAATCTTGGTCGGGTGAACTGGGGGGAGGGTGTGTTCCATAATGATTTTCCACTCTCCCTCCACCCAAATGTGGGTTCACTTCCTCTAAACTAAACTTTACCAATTCCTAACCCATTAGCTTAATTAGTACTTAAGCGTATGGATCTGACGGGTAGTACTATAATTTAAAATTGTATGCAAANAACACTTTTTTTTTTACGAAAACAATATTAAAAAATAAACCATTTCATAAGTAATCCTGGATTTCTACATTTCAGCAACGCTTCTCATTGCTCTACCCCCTTAACCCCGTCCCACCCGTTTGCTATTCTCAGACACTTACTATTCCAAGATTAAGCATGCCATATTTCCACTTCCTCTTACCATAAAGCTCTCACTTGAATGTAATATATAGTCAAAGTTTCCACAAGTAGATTTAAAGCTGACAACACAATCAGGAAACCTTAACTTTAAGAGAGCAAGTTTTTACTTGAAATGAAATTAAAAATATGGCAGTCGATAAGATCAAACACAAATATGTAACTTTCACTTTAACATCTAAACGTTGAGACATTAAAATTCGCAACTTTGTACACGCAAAGTAAAAAGTTTATTTGGATAGTTTGGAAAAAGTACGGTGCTGATTGAGATGAAACGAAAAGTTGTCAGCTTTATATTTAACTTATGTAAAAATGTAACACAATTTTTCAAGATAAATGATTCAAGTAGAGCAGTAGACATTTGATCAAATTAATAAATAACTAATATACAGGGCGTACCGTAACGTGTGGGTACTAATTCATCGGTGGACATAAAGGATACCGCAGTAGAGAGCGGGGTGACTTGACACAGATTGACCTTTACCCCATGAATTACTTTCAGGTCATTTTGAGCAGGTTTTCTGAGGTGACGTCATTCTTCAGTAATATTTGATCTTGACCTGAAAGTAGGTCACGGTCAAATAGTGCTAAGAGATTACGTCACTGAAGAACACCTGCTCAAAATGGCTTGAAAGTAGGTAATGGGGTAAAAGTTTATTCTGTAGCAGGTCGCCATGATTTCTAATCACTGCCATTTAACTAGTCTGACACCTTGTATAAGCCAGACACTTTTCAAAGTTGAAACGCACTGGCTGTGTCAAGATCTGGCATCCCTCTGTCTGGGGAACAAGTGCCTCCCACGAGGATCCTCCAACCCATCATGGCCGTGTTATTTGAATGTAGCAACGCACGTAAAACGTGCGCATAAGGAAACTTATGAACTTATAGCCCTGTCATCACCGGAAAGCTGAAAAAACCTCCACGCCTTGGCCAGTTTTAATCTGCAGAAAGAGTTAGCTCCTTCCGTGAATGCTGGGTGATCACGTAGGGGCGTTAACCCCTCGAAGTAGGTCAGGCACCTTGCCTCAGGAATCGCCCTAAAATGGCTTTCGACCTTAGTTTTCTAACGTAGACCTCTTGGTGGTGGCCTAATAAACTTCCCCGGAAGGTACTAGCTGCCAATAGTATAGTGTGTAGCGAGTTAGCGGGGGCTCCCTTCATGTGACCAATATTTGAGACCCGATCATTCCACGATCAAAAGCTGTGCGTGGTATTCAACGTTCTTTGTTTGTGTATCCCAAATGTTATTTATTTTCATCTTTGTACCTCAAAAGATGTTGGTGCAAGCTATACATATTGTATATTCTATATCCTAGGGGAGAGAGGGGAAGAAACAGTTTTCCCAGATTACATGTCCGTACATTAGGCATTTTTTAGTGCCTAGCCCCAAATTTGTCCCCGATTATTCACTGTTGGTCATGAAATAATATAAGTCGTTTGTTATATCACGTACCCCCTAAGATGGCTTCATGTATCCCAGGTTGAGTACCACTTAAGTCTAACGTGAAAGTGATGCTTTAGACCATTCGACCACCGATTTGGCTTATTACTTGAGTTAAATAGTTTAATTCCACCATGTCTCCCTCCCTACCCGTCTGTGATACATTATCCACATTAACGGAATAAGTATGAAGAAAATATATTTCCCCATCAAGCACATATCAACTTATTAAAAGCACCAATATCATGACTTACATTTATATTTTATCATTGGATGATTTAGAAGACACAACACTTCATTATTTTTTTTAGTTCGACTAATAATTTAAACGATAGTGAAATAACATACATAAAGTCTTATGCCTATAGATATATTTACAATTTAGCTACTTTTAATGGAAAAAATAACAAAACAAAAAATTAAATAGCACATTTAAAATCTTAAATGTACACTATGAATACCAACCAGCTTCTATGTGCACGTGGACCTGACGGGAAGGTCGGGCTTAGTGTAAATTGTATTGAGATCAAATTTAATTAGTATATAGTATGATTTAAGTTGTTTAGAAATATAGATTGTTCTTTTCTAGAAAACTAAGGAAATTTAATTATAAGAAAATAGGGTAACCCTGACACTATAAGTTATGTGAAAGGTAGATCTCGCTCACTCCATATTCGTATCGCCACTACAGTCTTACTAATAATTCTATGAACAGTAGATATAATTTCCTCCATGTTATTATCGTTAATAGAGTCTAACTAGTAGGCTTGTGAACAGTAGTCCTGGAACCATCCATGTTATTATCATTACTACAGTTTTACTAGTAGTTATATGGACAGTAGACTTTCTGCCTCCATCTTATCATTACTACAGTCTTAATAGTATTTCTGTGAATAGTAGTTCTCGCTCCCTTCATGTTATTATAGTTACTACAGTCTTACTAGTAGTTCTGTGAATAGTAGTTCTCGCTCCCTTCATGTTATTATAGTTACTACAGTCTTACTAGTAGTTCTGTGAACAGTAGACCTCACTCCCTCCATGTTATTATCGTTAATAGAGTCTAACTAGTAGGTTTGTGAACAGTAAACCTCCCTCCATGTTATTATCGTTACTACAGTCTTACTAGTAGTTCTGTGAACATTAGACCTCCCTCCATGTTATTATCGTTACTACAGTCTTACTAGTAGTGTCGTGAACAGTAGACCTCACTACCTCCATGTTATTATCGTTACTACAGTCTCACTAGTAGTTATATGGGCAGGAAACTTTTTGACTCCATCTTATCATTACTACAGTCTGACTAGTAGTTCTTTGAATAGTAGTTCTCAGTCCCTCCATGTTATTATCGTTACTACAGTCTCACTAGTATTTATATGGACAGTAAACTTTTTGACTCCATCTTATCATTACTACAGTCTTAATAGTATTTCTGTGAATAGTAGTTCTTGCTCCATTCATGTTATTATCGATACTACAGTCTTACTAGTAGTTCTGTGAACAGTAGAACTCCCTCCATGTTATTATCGATACTACAGTCTTACTAGTAGTTCTGTGAACAGTAGACCTCCCTCCATGTTATTATCGTTACTACAGTCTTACTAGTAGTTCTGTGAACAGTAGACCTCCCTCCATGTTATTATCGTTACTACAGTCTTACTGGTAGTTCTGTGAACAGTAGACCTCCCTCTCTCCATGTTATTATTGTTACTACATTCTTACTAGTAGTTCTGTGAACAGTAGACCTCCCGCCATGTTATTATCGTTACAACAGTCTTACTGGTAGTTCTATGAACAGTAGACCTCCCTCCATGTTATTATCGTTACTACAGTCTTACTAGTAGTTCTGTGAACAGTAGACCTCGCTCTCTCTGTGTTATTATCGATACTACAGTTTTAATATTAGTTTTATGAACAGTAGATATCGTTTTCTCCATGTTCTTATAGTTAATACAGTATAACTATTAGTTCTGTGAACAGCAGACCTCGCTCCCTTCATGTTCGTATCATAATTACAGCCTACCTAGTAGTTAGTTATATGATGTTTGCAACAATTCTTTTGAGTTTTGTATGGGATCATATATACAACGGAATACTGCTCAAACAGCGATTTTTTTCAACAGTGATTTATCCAGCTTTGTTTAATTGTGTTTGTGTATGGGCCACTTAGTTTTTAACCTAATTAAAAATAAAGTAAGGAAGATACTTTTAATGAATCAGGAGGTAGCTATAAATACAGCTCGTTTACAATACTGGGTTTATGCAGGGTGGTTTTGTTACACCCCGTTTATGTTGAAAGATACCAAACAGTCTTTTCTGGACGAATATTACTATGGCCATATATTATACGCTATACCATACTGAAATAATGCACGATAATATTTCTATCTTGCAGAGTAGGTGAAGAATTAACTAAATAAATACTGATAATTTAATCATAATTTAACCACATTAACATTAAAACAAATTATGTTTCCAGGTGATGACGCCATCGGCGATGGTGGTGGAGGAAGCGAGGATGACCTGCCGTTTCCATCCTTGCCCTACCACTACCCTCGGCCTTGCCCTTACTGCCCGAGGATCCTCAGCCATTCGGGAAACTGGAAGAAACACGTAGCCACCATACACGGAACCCAGGAAAACACCGTGCCTTGCTGGATGTGTGGTGGCAAGTTTCGTACCCCGGAGTACCTGCAGAAACACCTGGTGAGGGTCCACAAGATACCTTGCACGCGGGGGAGACGATCTTCTAGGCAGTAGCCACCTGGGAGTACCTGCAGAAACACCTGGTGAGGGTCCACAAGATACCTTGCACGTGGGGGGAGACGATCTCCTAGGGGGAGTACCTGCAGAAACACCTGGTGAGAGTCCACAAGATACCTTGCACGCGGGGAAGACGATCTTCTAGGGGGAGTACCTGCAGAATCACCTGGTGAGAGTCCACAAGATACCTTGCACGTGGGGAAGACGATCTTCTAGGGGGAGTACCTGCAGAAACACCTGGTGAGGGTCCACAAGATACCTTGCACGTGGGGGAGACGATCTCCTAGGGGGAGTATCTGCAGAAACACCTGGTGAGGGTCCACAAGATACCTTGCACGTGAGGGAGACGATCTCCTAGGGGGAGTACCTGCAGAAACACTTGGTGAGAGTCCACAAGATACCTTGCACGCGGGGGAGACAATCTTCTAGGGGGAGTACCTGCAGAAACACCTGGCGAGGGTCCACAAGATACCTTGCACGTGGGGGAGACGATCTCCTAGGGGGAGTACCTGCATAAACACCTGGTGAGGGTCCACAAGATACCTTGCACGTGAGGGAGACGATCTCCTAGGGGGAGTACCTGCAGAAATGCCTGTTGAGGGTTTACAAGACACCTTGTACACAGGAAAGGAGCTCTGTCATGCTGTAACCACCTGTATTGACAAACTTAAAAGTATCTTCAGACAACATTGTGCGCGTTCCTTAATATACTTAACACTCGATAAAGACAATCTGTTTGTTAGAATCTACGTCCTTAAAAACCTTTCTGTTATTAGTGCGAGATCTTCTTTCCAAATAGAATTTAACGTTGTGGACCCATTTCACGGGCGATGCTTGGCAAACATTGTAACTTAGCTACAACCTAAAGTAAATCTGAGTGAACGTCTTCCATGATACAGCCACCATCTTTACATGCATGACAAATCTGTGTGAAAGTGCTAGTGGTTTTAGTCGTCTCATTAGGCCTAATATGACTGTATAATGAGAGTGATGATCGACACACCATACCAAGTTAATAAACCTATTAAAATTGAAAGAAGAGACAACTGTCCAGTGTAAATTTAAATTTAAAAAATGTATTTTATTTGTATCTAATTTCATAAATTTAACTTCCAAATCTTATTCGATGTTCTACTGAACATTTCCTATTTATTCACCTTGAAGATTTGAAAGAAAATGATCTACCCACCTACCTACCTACATTCCTGCCTGCCTGCCTACCTATCTTACGCCTTTCCCGTTTAGGGTGGTCAGGAAACTGTGCACATAGTTCAGAAACAACTCCCTAGTTAATTGATCCTCACCAACCTTCTCCACATTTTCCTATCATGGCATAATCCCTTCGCTTCAACAACATATATACACCGAACCATGCCTGCTCTTTTATTTTTAAAACTATTTGTTTCACTTTTTCATACATTCATCTGCAACATTTAGCCACATCTTACATAGCCTACTCATTCTTTTTAATCCACAAACTCTACCTTAACATATTTGCTTCGTCATTCGATCCACACTCATCCTCTCAACATGCCCAAAGCAACGTAAGACGCTTCTTTCACATTTAACTATTGTATTCTCTTTCAAACCACACTCCTTCAGCACCCATTCATCACAAATTGTTTATACGAGTTTTTCCAAATACATTTCTTGGATATTTAATATTATCCGCTTTCACTTTGCTCTTATGTTTTTCCTGGTAAACCCACGCTTCATATCCATAAAACAATGCTGGCGCTAACCCAACTTTATATACGTCCATATTTGCCCTTTCGGTACTACTTCAATCATTCCAATATTCCACACACATTGAACTACTCTCCTAGTTTCATTCACACTTCTTTTGATTTCACCTTTTATTATGCCCATATACACAAATAATTAACTTGTTCTAACAGTTTTCGATTTTTACTAAACTGACAATCATATTCAGGTCCGTCCTTGTGAAAAACTATCATATTTGCTTTGAAGACATTTATACGAAGATTCATTTAGCCGGTTGCCACATTCAAACGATTTAATGCATTCTGAAAAAATTTTCACTCTTGGCATTGAAACAGCATATAACTTCACTTTCACATTTACATTGTCAATTTGTACACCAGCCGTGTCTTCACAAACATCCCTCATACACTTCTCCATGAAAACATTAAACAACCATGGAGACATAACAAAACCCTTGTCTAGCCTCCTTTTTAATACCTAAACATTCGCTTAAAGCTCCATTCACCCTAACGCACACTTTACTTCCGACATACACAGCTATAATTGCATTTAATAGCTGTGCATCCAAACCATATGCACTCAGGATATTCCATTACATACTCCTATTCACCGGATCATACGCCTTCTCCAGATCAACGAATGCACAATAATCTTTCTACCTTACTGCCATACATTTCTTAATCACTTGTTGCAATGCAAATAGCTGGTTTATAAAAACCACATTGCTTACCTCAAATCTCGTCCGCAATTTTTTCACACGTCATCTCAATTAAAATTCTCCCAAATTTTTTTCCTGTAATACTCAACAAACCAATTGCCCAATTATTTTTACATTCACTCTTTCTGCCTTTGCCTTTGTACCAAGGAAAAATGATAGCATTATTCCAGTTAATAGGAATATTTGAAATCCAAGAGCAGATATTCTACGAACAATCTACAACATTTATGAACTTATAAATGTTTATTGGAAGTAACAAAGTATAAGAATAATTTTCAAGTCTAATAAATAATTTTATTAATATTCAAACAAGTCAATGGGAATTAAAAGAATTATAGGTAGAGATTATTCAAACCATCCATTGTTTAAACATGAGAATATAAATGGTTACAGTAATATAAATAGCCCGACAAAGGAGCATTAGTTGTGAAGCACCTAGGTACACCCTATAACCCACACATATAGGTCATAGGTGTAAATAAGAAAGCTTGTAACTAGTTAAAGCAGGACAATTACTAATTCATTAAATAGGATGAAAGGGGAGCAACTCTAAGGAAATATAATTAAGTGGCATTAATCAAATCTAATTACAAAATTATCGTAGATAATTCTACTCCAGTCAACTGACAGTGAGGCTTCCAACTACAACACATAATTTCAAATATAAAGAACTAAGATACACAAATTTAGTCCCAGTTTAAGGATCTACAAGGGAGGTAATTAACATCAGCTAGCTAGCTTGAGTTAACTCCATAGAGAGTTAGACATTACAATATTATAAGCTCCTAGAAGAGAAACTATTATTTTACAACCAGTAAACGGCGAACTACCAGGAATATAGACGCTACAGATACTATGGCTGGTCAATTCCTAATTAGTACTGCCTGAGTAATCAATAATATATTTATTATGTTACCCTCAAAAGGGGACAAATTTTAATATATAAATAAATGGCAGCCGGTTGTTTACGAGAGCAAACATAATTAATTAATTAAGTATGCAACTTATAATTATTGATTTTATCATGATCAGAACAATAAAGTAAAGTTAATTTAGTTAATCAAACCATTTGGGCATCGCAAAGAACCATAACCCCTCCTCCATCACTCCTTCCCAACAATCAATAAATAATTTAAGGACTTAAGGCCCTCTCTAACTCTGGCCTTGGGCGTAGATAGGCAAACTATTTTGCAGTTATGTGTGAAGGTATAGCATACCTCGCTGGATGAGCCAATAAGTTGCTACCTTTCAATATTGACGGAGTGTACAACAGGTTGTGTAGGAGTTAAACGTGTGACATTGCACACCTCTACATCTGGAAACACGGCAGCAAAATATACCACAATTATTGATAAACAACACATCAGTACATATAGAAATGTGAATACGTTCTGAGGGCCATTATTAATTGTCTTACATCACATAAATTCCTTACCATTATTAAATGTGTAGTGCCGTCTGCCTAGCTCCTATGCAACATTTTGTACACACATGCTTGCACAGCTTTGCTCTCCCGGCGCTGTACTCCGAAACATTAGACACAATTTAATTGTACTAGCATAGTTTTCCGGATGTAAGTGTAAAGGAATTTTGTATTACTCTTTGCTATATTTGCAGTTTGTGCTCTGAGTTTCCGAGTATTCTGTATAATTTACATATGACTAAGGACCATCATACTAATTGCTCGGTAGTAGACATATAATTTAAAAATCTATTGGCACTATCAAACTTAATAGTTAATCTTGTCCATTTGAATGAAAAACTGTAATTTAATAGTACTTTCTGTCTCGTTAATGCGTCTTCCATACATGAATTAAAGTGTTAGACTATCTTAAGCCATTGTATTAAATCAATAGGCAAACTCGAGTGATATGTCTAAAGAACAACAATTTTTTATTGTAACAGTATACTTTAACACCAACATTGACGCACATTGTACATTGAAATAAAAGTTGTTGGTATTGAAATACACTTTTCCAATATGATTCAAATTGTAATATGAAAGTTATGAAGCAAATTTATTCTGGCCATATTTATTATATTAATATGTTTTACAAACTTGTATCATATGAATAAATCAATCCGTTTTGGTGGCCGTATAGTCTAAGGTGCTACTCTTGCAACAGACTAGATTACCGATGACGGGAAGATCATAGTTAAATCCCGGTTTGGTATACTGAGGTTGGTTTTCCTTAATAGTTCCCTAGTCTATCTCCACACAAATGTGGTTACATTTCCTCTAAATTAAGCTTTCTCACTCATAACCCTTAAGCCTAGTTATTAAATTATTATATCCTCCAATGGATAATAAGAAGTGGTTTCAAATCAAAATCAAACTGCAAAATGAATCTGATGGTATTTCTTATAGCTCTTTGAACTTTATTAAGGCAGTTTTCAAATTGGACTATTATATATATTTTCCGAAATCGACTCACTTTGTATGCCTAGTAAATTTTTGAGTAAAACATTATAGGTTGGCTGTACAGAGGGAGGTTTTCCATAAACGTTTTCTCACTCTCCCACCACGCAAATGTGGATACACTTTATCTTAATTCAACTTCACTCATCTATAACATACTAGCGTTATTAATACATAGGAGTTTAAACCGAACCGAATCATTTCCTTTATTTCAAGTGAGGCTTGAGGGAAATAAAAAGTTTTGAGAACCCCTGGATTATACCATAACGTTTCCAACCCTACGATGGATGTAGTAATCTCGGCGTCCTTGCTCCTGAGAGTAACGAGGCGTCAGGGCGCCTAAAGAGCCGTCGCGCCGGGTACAATTGTCGCCGACGAATGTTGTTCAATTTACACTGCACCCCAGGCTGTGACAACCTCCTTTATTAAATTTCCGCTCTTTGTCTGGTTGAGCCTCGAATACCTTCCTAGGAGTCATTGAACTATTGTTCACACCTGATATGACTCTAACAGGGCTCATTTAAGTTGGCCCTCATTTCTTGCGGTGTTGGAACAATGCAGTTCTAACAACAATTTCTAATCAAGCGGTAGCGTTTGCAAGAATTCCATTATGAGTAGGAATAATTAATCGTGCTAGAGTATAATTTTCACAGGACACTATTTCCCTTCCTTCCAAGTCCTTAAACATATCCTAGTAATGGTATTAAAGTTGACAAATTTCTAGTTGAACATATATTAAATAATTAAAGAAACAGGGAGTAAGCTTATTAATTTGTTTGCTAATTTAGGATTTACTAAAGATTGATATAAATTATTTTCATGTATATTATTTTATTATAATTTTTAAATTGCTAGTTAAAATTAGTTTTAAAGTTGTTAAATACTGTTTATTAGTGTTATTTTGTTTACATTATTTAACAAATTATTTTTATTAATAGATTATTTAATTGATATATATATATATATATATATACACATTATAATAATTAGTTAAGGTTTTATTATTGACTAAGATGTTTATTAAATTAATTTTATACATGTCAATTTTTATGTGATAAGTTAAATAATTAATTAATTGGATGATTAAATATAAATTCTAGTATTTTTTAAAATCTGACAGAAAATCTACTATAACTTATTTCACGTATTCATACGTCAAGTCAAATGATTTGCAACTGTCACTTTGGATAGATATCAATACCCGCAAAATAAAACTAGTAATATAGTGAGATGTTTTCAATATTGGCAGCAAAAAACATGTCACTATTTTATAAAAGTTTCCATTAAAATTAAATAAACAAAGACCTAATTTACTAAAATAAGACCCGCTTCAATGGTCGCGTGGTCTAATACGCTACTCTCGCAATAGACTAGACTGCCGATGACGGGAAGATTGAAGTTCGAATCTCGGTCAGGTGTAATGGGGGTGGTTTTCCCAAAATGATTTTCCAATCTCCCTCCACGCAATTGCGGGTACACCTCCTCTAAATATAGCCTACCTAACCCCTAAAACAACTATCGTAATTAGTACATAAACATTTAGCTTGAATGGGTAGTAAGACGTGGTGCTAAAAAAATAGAGACTTAATTCACGATTCGAACAGTGTAAAATAAATACACTTATTTTATCTAGATAGCCATATAACTTTTTCCATTAAATATTAACAAAATAACCCTATTTATCTATATTTATACATTCCATAACGTTTTCAGGTTTTAATTACTGAATTTATTCTAGCTAGCCAGTTAAGTATAACGTTGGGTATATAAATCTTACCCGCCTCGGTGGCGTAGTTGGCTAACGCGCTTGTCGTGTTGAGCTCGACCACCGAGGACGGGGAGATCGAGGTTCGAATCTCGGTCGTGTGAACTGAGGGTGGTTTTTCCTAAATGGTTTTCCACTCTACCTCCACGCAAATGCGGGTTCACTTCCTCTAATTCAACCTTCCCAATTCCTATTCCATTAGCGTAATTAGTACTTAAAGCGTATAACCCGAACGGGTAGTAAGACGCGGTGCTTATTATTATTATATTAATATCATTCTCGCAAGTCTCCATACCACTATCCCCATTAGATTACGATAGGTAGTTCTCAGTTAAACATATTATAAACAACAACACTACTCTATGGTCGCAAATAAATAATTATTATATT
>CABFOW010004031.1:0-22607 GCA_902141385.1 Timema californicum | reverse complement strand
CTGTATACAATATACTCACATTTATAAAGCGGATGAAACAAGTGTATTTTAGTCCTATCTCTGATCCCCAAACTCTCACAAAAATGGTGACTTTCCTGTTATTATTATTTAGCACCGCGTTTAACTACCCTTTCGGGCTATACGCTTATTTACTAATTATGCTAATTGATTAGGAATCGGGAAAGTTGAGTTAGAGGAAGTGAACCCGCATTTGCGTGGAGGGAGAGTGGAAAACCATTTATGAAAAACAACCCCCAGTTCACCCGACTGAGATTAGAACCTCGATCTCCCCGTCCTCAGCAGTCAAGCTCAACACGACTAGCGCGTTAGCCAACTACGCCACCGAGGCGGGTATGTTTAAGTATATTGTGAATAGCGATTATTTTTTTATATGATGTGAAAATACAAATAGAAAATAATTATTAAATCGATTGGTTTCGTGGACCGAAAGTTGGGAACCCCTAATGCATTAGATGAAAGGTGACATTTGAATGTTTAAAAATAAAGTTTAATATTCTTACCAGGTATTTCACACACCTAGGGTACTTTTAACCAAAATATTGTATTTTTGTAATTTAATACTATACTAAAGAGTCTAAAAGAAATGGACACGTAAACTACTTAATCGTAAAATATATTATTGATATATCATATGGAAGTTTGAAGCTTAGAAATCAAATTACTTACTAAAATGAATAACAATTATTTAATTTAGGTCTGATTAGGCTACAAGTATTTACAATAGTAACTTCTCTGGATATAGAAAATAAAGTTTATCTAGAGGTTACGTCATTTCAGAGTTCACGAGACACGGACAATCTATACCGAAGATGTCGTCTGCACAAACAAATGAAGCACTAACTAATCGTGTTAACGTGGCTCACTACACTGATAGGCTAGCTGGACGTAAAACTTATCCCCTAGACAACACTCTTGAGGGCTTCAATTCTATAAATACGAGGATAACCTTTACGTTAAGTTAACTGCATCGTGATGACTTCCATTGTTATTATTATTATTAGTACCGCGTCTCACTACCTGTTAGGGTTATACGCACTTACGCTAATGTGTAATGGTAGGGTGATTGTGAGATGGAATGGAGGGCCTACAGTTTAACGTGGAATTCGAACCACGGTGGAGGCTTGGAATTCCCCACATTCACAAGTTGTGATTAATACATGTCTTGTCAGAGGTGAAGGATGGGTTTGGTGATCAGTTATATCTGCGCCGGAACCGGGGATTGAACCACGGACCCCCAGCACAGAATTATGACACCTTACCCATAGACCACCAGGTCACCTTCCATTTTAAAAACACGAGGATAACATTTACTCTAATTTACGTTAAGTTTTATGAAAGCTAAGTGAACGTTAACTTGGTTTGAGATCTCGGCATTAGCTTCGACTTACAAACCCATATTATTATTATTATTAGCACCGCGTCTTACTACCCGTTCGGGTTATACGCACTTACGCTAATGTGTAATGGTAGGTACTTACGCTAATGTGTAATTGTAGGGTGATTGTGAGATGAAATGGAGGACCTACAGTTTAACGTGGAATCCGAACCACGGCGTAGGCTTGGAATTCCCCACATTCACAAGTTGTGATTAATACACGTCTTTTCAGAGGTGAAGGAAGGGTTTGGTGATCAGTTAAATCTGCGCCGGAACCGGGGATCGAACCATGGACCCCCAGCACAGAAGTCTGACACCTTACCCATAGACCACCAGGTCACCTTCCATTTAAAAAACACGAGGATAACCTTTACGTTAATTTACGTTAAATTTAGTGAAAGCTAAGTGAACGTTAATTTTGTTTGTGATCTCGGCATTAGCTTCGACTTACAAACCCATAATAACTATCACGTATAGGAGTGGCAGTTAATTGAAAGGAAGGGGATTATTTAATATACTGTATACACGTTTTTTACAAGGGTTGGAAAGCACAAGCGATCTTGTTGTGGATATGATCTTTGTTATTAATTTTAAAACATCAGCTTCATTCGCAAGATACTTCTTGGCTTACATCTTGCATTAAGAGAGTGCATTTCATGCCAATCAACTCTGTGATAAAATCAGTAGGAAATCGTAAATTTACACCAACACTATTGTACGTGGATCATTTCTGATTAACCATCAATGGAGATAAAGAGTTAGTATAAATTCCTGATATTGAACAATGTTGAAATATTAAATAATATTTGTATTGGAAATACAGTTTTTTACCATTTCAGATTGGCTTCACATGCTAAGCATTGTGCACAAATCTTCATTCGGTCAAAATAGAGACATACTGTAGTTGTTAACAAGAAACTTTGTCGCTTTGTCCACCATTGTCACCGCGGAAAATGTTGAGTAATTGTAACGGGCTAAACCAGTTCAGCCCTTTTTCATCCTTAAAATTTGGAGCAACCAATCATGGGTAAAATACACACACATATTATTCTTCCTACATACAAGTTTTGTAATACATATATGTATGTTACATACCAACGTCTTGTATACTTCCTGGATCGATTCCGGCCCCATCAGAAGCGATGTCGTCAGAATGGTGGGGAGACCGTGCCATTCAATTATTTCTCACGTGACCGGTCTGAGTTTCTTGATCAGCTGAAGATGGCACTCAACCAGCTCTCTAGGCGGAGTCAACCTTCCAGAACCCCGTAGATGGTCGATCACCCCCTCTTCTCGCCCGTCCCAGCATGCACTGCGTTCGACCAATATAAAGCTCGATGCTTCTCTTGGAAACGATATTATTGATATTATTCAACGTCTCCTAGACAGTCGTATTTTAACAAACTTAGCCTACTTGAAAAACATGATGAAGTTGTAGTAAGGTAGCAGATATAATTTGATTAAAGAATTCAATATAATTCAATAGATTGATGAAACAAATAAATTAAATTGATTACAGTGAACCATAAATATGTTTCTAAAATGTCATAGTGAATTAGTAAAAGTGAATTATATTAATTTTCTTAAATAAATTAGACAAAAAATGAATAAAAACACATTAAAATGTGAGTCAAGTGTATAGTGCGACTTGACTCACATTTTAATGTGTTTTTATTAATGTTTTTGTCTAATTTATTTAAGAAAATTAATATCATTCACTTTTACTAATTCACTATGACATTTTAGAAACTTATTTATGGTTCACTGTAATCAATTTAATTTATTTGTTTCATCAATCTATTGAATTATATTGAATTCTTTAATCAAATTTAATCAAACCTAACCTACATTAAGCGGTGATCAAGATGTTCTCGTCGAGGGACTGACCGGACTGTATAAAGTAACCTGGACTTCGATAGATCAATAAAGAAATCGGGAATAGCCAGTACTATGGCTGGACTCACATAGTAGTCCTTAGGGAAGATTAGTTTAGAGGATTAGCTTATTATATAACTTAATGTCTGTTGTAATTTTTATATCTAATGATATCCTCTCGCACTTCACGCGAGTTTCCTGCTGAGTCTTTGGACCAGCAGTTTCAATGGGAGTGAGTCCCACACCTTAACCCATATGGCTATTGTGCAGCCTGCGAGGTGGCTAGCTGGGAAATAGATAGTTCTTATTGTTCAGGGCCTTGGGGCGGTGCATAGTTAGGTATATTTAATTTAGGTTGTACACCGCTTGGGTGATCAACTTGTGGGCCGCTTCAGCCTTTCTGGTACGGATCGTGCGTGGTTTCTAATTTTTTGTCTTTTATTTGTGTTGCTCACCCTCTCTTTTTGGGGTGCCCAACTATTGTATTATTATTGCATTACTGGCTTAGACCAATGGGTCGTGTGCCAGCCTAAGAAAAGGTAATAGCCGAGAACACAGACCATGAATTTGCCCGGTACAATTGTCTGCTGAAAGTATTATGGTGATGTATCAATCAGACGGATTGTTACTTGCTTTTCTAAACTGTTATCGTACAGCTAATGGGCGCATCACGCCATGTTTACTTTTATCTCTGCCCAGCACTCTAATAGGTAACTTGACACGGTCAAGTTTATAGACCATGATAATTGAGATGGTGTTTCCAAGATGTATTGTCTACCTTTTTATGCCTTATTATTAATTAAATTTACATTTTTCTTCTTGCTATTTTGATATATGAATGTTACGTGCCATCTAAACCCCAAGATGATAAATAACAATTCAAATAAGAATGCACTGCACACCTTTCTGGCTTGAATAAAAAACTGACCACAGGATGGATACAGTAATGGATGTAAAATGAAAAGATTTCATTGCTTTTCGGATTTATTTTTAAATAATATCATATCCAAAAATATATGAGGGGAGTGAAATAAATATATAGGGGTGAAAAACCATACTTTTAGGGAGTAATTTCCCCCTGAAAACTCACTCCCCCATTTTCGCCACCACTAGATATGCCTTTATTTAATAAGTAATACATGTAAATTTTCAAACTTAGATGGATGACACGCTATGTAAATTTCTAAATATTAAACATAAGTAAATCACATAATCCATTTAATCCCTGCCAATAAATACTATAAAAAATTAGTTCCATAGAGCTTCTAGAGGCATTTAATATCTGTAAATTTTATTTTCCTAAGGCCTTTGGGGGTCTGTGCCTTTTAAACCTCCTATGAAATATTGACCTGGCTACAGCTTCGCCATCCCTGTGATTTCAACGCTACTCAACAGTGCGCCTGATGACAACTGCTAGGCAACTAACAAGACAGAGATGAGGTGCGGGAAGTTGGACCATTTTATTTACAGGAGTCGTCAAAGGGAGAAGCTCCTCTAGGAAGATAAGGAGGTACCATTTCCCTCTCTCTCTCCCCCCCTCCCCGTCCCGAGGCATCTGGTTCACATCAGGACCACAAGAGGACGTCTCGAAGTGGGTCAAACAACTTTATCTTAAGTCCCAAATTACAAAAAAGGGAATTTAGGAATTGCGTTATTTCTACCATCAAGTATGTGTGAGTCATTATTTTAATACCAGAATCAAACGACGTGGTCTAAATTACGAGCTGATATAGTCTGTTTTACCTCTTAAGGCTAGGTCGGGGCTCAAATCCCAGCTGGGTGGTAGTTTGAGATGTTTTTCCTTAAATAATTTCCTATTATCCTTCCATGAAAGTGTAAGTTCATTTAATATAAATGCGACCTTTCTAGTCCCTAAACCATTAGTATAATTTAAATACGTATAGCCCGAGTGGGTAGTAAGATTTTTTGATGTAAATCTTTTAATGGAGTTGACAAATATTTGTTAAAGATATATTTATCCTGATTTCTCACGGTTTCTTTAACTACTCATTCATGTTTATATGCAAACGTATTTATTGTGTTAACGGAGTAAACACTAGGACGATAGGAACTATGAGAAAATGTACCCGCATTTGTGTGAAAGAAAGATTGGGAAACCATCCAGAGTGAAATAAACACACTCTAAGTAAACTATAATGTCATAATTTATAAATTATATAAGATACATTTCGGGAAAATGTGTTATATGTATTTAACAGTTCATAGTTATTAAAATAAATTTTTAAGGGCCCTTCACAAGATTTGAATTGTTACATAAAAATGTTCATACACTTATTAAAATCTTAAGTTATTTTTATATTAAACCCCCAACAGCTTTGAGAACATTCTAAATTATATGAGCGTAGATAAACTTGGATAATAAAATGCTTTGTTACAACTTTTTGGAAGAGCCTGTACATTAGAAAAAGTCTTCATATTTATTTTTACTTATTTCATTATCATTAAATTAATTTAGATTTAAATGCTAGATCTAATTTCCTATCCACTAATTTTGTAAACAAACAATAATTGTACCAAATGTTTATTATTAGTCTGAATATTGTTTGCAAAAACATATTTTACGTATTTAATCTACTGCTGATTACTGAGGCTTAATATATTCCAGCAGAATTTAGTAAATCATATCCTTATTCAAGATTTAAAAATTAATAAAATCACATTTTGAAAATTGACCCCTGGATACGGGAATGAAACCCGAGAACTTGGGCTTAGTACGCCAAAGCTCTAACCACCGAGCTAACCATGAATCGTCCCATGCCCAGGTTCATTCTTCACTCATATTAAGGCAGAGTCTATGATGGACGTGCGAAAATCGTCCAGGTGTCATTTTTCAATTTTCAGAATATGACATCTTGATGGAGTAATCCTCACTAAAAGCATAAATAATAACTTTGGCTATTTGATTATTAGTAAAAATTCTAAAGTGGTAGAAGGTTTTCAACAATATTTATCCTAGAGTTATCGATTGAAAGTTTTATAAATCACAAAAGTTTTCCCAATAAACGTAAATATAATGTTAACGTCAACATTAAAATCTAAAATTGTTGACATAGCCTTAACCGTATCATTTGGCTTAATTTGTTTTTATGTGAGAATACACAAAGGAGCAGTGGCGTTACAATGATTTTAATATCCTCAGCATATAATGAATTATTGATGAAGCAAATTCCTTAAATAATAATAATACTCTCGAAGAATATGGCAGATATCCTTTTATTGGTCTAGAATATTGATATTTATAATATGTTAACATACTGGACAGAATTAAATCCTAAATAAAATTAAATCAAAGATCTACATTAGTTGTTTCACAATAAAGCCGGTCCTTTCTGACAGTTCAAAAACTATTCAACAGCAGTCCTATTTCCATCATGCCAGTGCCAATCCATAGTTTTTTTAAATTTCGAATAGAATCTTAATCCTGGATAACTGAATAATTGAACCCTAATCGAATTCTACGCTTAGAAAAAATTGTATCAAATATTTCATTTTAGAAATAGGTTCAGATCTTAATAGAATAATTTATTTTAGGCATTATATGACAATGTTTCAAATCGAATCTGTGTTGACTATCTTACTATGTTTGAAGCCTCCTTTATTATCTCTACTAAAGGGAAGCGTACAAGACATGATAATAATAGAAGAAACAACCAGACTGAGTTAGTAGAGTCTAAAAGGACAATAGTCTGAGAGCCAACCATTGCTCTCAAAGACAAGAAACCCACATGGATACGGAGAAAACCAACTGAAGTTAATGGTTGTCCTTGACAACAATAGAAGTTATATAATGTTAACAACTGATGTCGGATGTCCCTCATATAATTGCGTCATGGTGCGTGGACACACTTTAATTTACATATTAGGGAGAAGGCCTGAATAATAAAGGACCAGAGCAATGTGAAAGTAAATACATCTTTAATAGTTGATATTAATAACTGAGAACAGAGAGAATGATAAACATAGACACCATATTAAATAAGGAAAGTGACAGCCTATCCTGCAAAGCTTGCATCCATATATATTGCATGGAATAACTAGACCCTCATAATTATAATATATATATATATATANGATTCCGCCCACCCTCTTCCCGCCTGTCGTGGCCTCTAGCGTTTAGAGTTGGAGGTGGTGAGTGGTTCAACTGCTTACAAACAACAATGATGACCAACATATGTTTTACCATATCATATATTACAGATATCACAGCACTGCTCAAGGTATTAAAGTTAAGGTCTAATCACTGACCATTCCAATATACGTACTGTCTTCATTTGAAAACTTAATGTTTAATTTTTTATTTAGTTTGCTAATGCCTAAAATTTATGATATTAGGTGTTATTTATGGTCAGGGATACATTTATATATTAGTTTCAACTTTTTGTTTGAAGGGAATTGTAAATAAATTTCTGGTTGCGGCTCATTCAGGTTTTCGTGTGTGCAGTACATATTTAGGGTATCTAAACTGATGTGAACTTCTAGTCTAGCCTATTTAGATTTTTGAAACACAAATAACGCTTGCGTTCCTATAGTGAATATTTGGGTATATATATATATATATACCCAAATATTATGGGTATTATATGGGTATATATATATATTAAATATGTACTGCACACACGAAAACCTGAATGAGCCGCAACCAGAAATTTATTTACAATTCCCTTCAAACAAAAAGTTGAAACTAATATATAAATGTATCCCTGACCATAAATAACACCTAATATCATAAATTTTAGGCATTAGCAAACTAAATAAAAAATTAAACATTAAGTTTTCAAATGAAGACAGTACGTATATTGGAATGGTCAGTGATTAGACCTTAACTTTAATACCTTGAGCAGTGCTGTGATATCTGTAATATATGATATGGTAAAACATATGTTGGTCATCATTGTTGTTTGTAAGCAGTTGAACCACTCACCACCTCCAACTCTAAACGCTAGAGGCCACGACAGGCGGGAAGAGGGTGGGCGGAATCAGTATGGAATTTAAAGTAATAACAGTTAATAGAATACTTTTCAAGCTTAACAAAAGTAGAATTATTTATTCAAAATAAGACACAGAGGTATATAAGTAATACATGACCTCACAAACCGAACTTAGAAGTGTTGAAAAAATAAATATATATAAGGTAGATACTGCGCTTGCTCAGTAAATTTGAGGACTTAAACCACAATCTCAATGTAGTTCTTAAGAGGCCTGCATAGGGAAGCCAAGACAGTGCCATTCAAGTGTTCAGCTCTATCACAATTTTGATCAAACTATTAGTAGTATCGAAGTTTTGTCTTCACTGGAATGAATACAAAACTCTATTCTATGTTTCTATACATAAGAGAGATCTGTAAACATAATTTAAAATATGAAATGCTGCCCATAGAAAAGTAAAAATAAGGGATATTTGAGTTGATCGTTAAATACATAAATTATAGGGAAATGAATGGGCAATGGTATAGGAACAAAGTATGGAGATTTGTGAATCGAATTATATAATTTATTAGGGGGGTCACAACAAAAAATTTATTGGCATTATTATTAACCTGAGCGGTAGCAACTGGTATTATTTCCCTCTACGCTAATGCCATCACTCGGCAAAAGGAACGGTCAAACTTTGCTCTGAACGTAGGAGGGGGTAAGAGAAGTGAAAGAATGGCAGACGAGCAGGTTAATCCTTCTCTCGCTTCCTCTTGCTGTTTGTACTTGCGGGTATGCGTGTCTAGCAATTGGTCTGTTCACAGATTTGTTCTCTCGTGTCAACCGCTTGGTTGTCTATCACTTCGTACTCCTATACATGAGCTTGTCTAGCAGTTGGCCCAAGTCGTGTCGGCCACTTGACCCACCCAGCCTTCCAAATATATTTTTATAGCTTGTTGAGCAGTTTTTTGTCTATCAGTTTGTATGGCGCCATACCCAAAGCAGGGATGTGTCGAGTACAATGTCACTCTCCGGTAAAGGCCGATTTTGACGGCCTCCTCGACGACACCTTTACGTATAGTAAATGCAAAAGGTGGGCCCCAGAGAAACTTTGGCTCCATGCGAGTTGGACTCTGATTATTTTCCCAACTTTTTGGACTTTGTTTATTTTTCACCCTTTTCGGACTCTGTTTATTTTCCCCACTTTTCGCACTTAGAATATTTCTCGGACTATGATTATTTTTCAGACTTTTTGGACTATGATTATTTTCCCGATTTTTAGGACTTGGACTCTGATTATTTCTTGGAAATGGAATATTTTTTGACTATGCATATTTTTTCGCACGTATTCCGGGCCATCGTTTATATCCGTTCGTGGTACTTCAATTTAAATCTTTCCAAACTTGGAAATTGTCTCTGTATCCATGGTTACGTCTTTCAAACCTACCTAGACTCTGAGATGAGGTTTTTGCGAGTCTGTAACTTTTGAAAGTGTAGAAGCAGAGACGCGAGATTTTTTCTCAGCGTTAGCGTTTTTTCTACTCGTTGTCTTTATGATGCCCAGGTCACGTAGGTGGAACTTTATCTAAAACCGCATGACACTCGTATCTCCGTAACCGCTGGGGCTAGCGAGTCCAGATTTTGGTGGGTGGTACCTGGGAAGACCTTGGGCCCGGCCATCCACCCCACCCCTTCCCCCGACGGCTATCTCTGGAACCACTGAGGCTAGGGAGTCCAGATTTTGGTGGGTGGTACCTGGGAAGAACTTGGGCCCAGCCTACCACCCCACCCCTTCCCCTGACGGCTATCTCTGGAACCACTGAGACTAGGGAGTCCAGATTTTGGTGGGTGGTACCTGGGAAGACCTTGGGCTCGGCCATCCCCCCCACCCCTTCCCCTGACGGCTATCTCTGGAACCACTGAGGCTAGGGAGTCCAGATTTTGATGGGTGGTACCTGGGAAGAACTTGGGCCCAGCCTACCACCCCATCCCCTCACCCCCAAGGCTATCTCCAGAATCACCGAGGCTAGAGAGTCCAGATTTTGGTGGGTGGTACCTGGGAAGACCTTGGGCCCGGCCTACCACCCCACCCCCTCACCCCCAAGGCTATCTCCAGAATCACCGAGGCTAGAGAGTCCAGATTTTGGTGGGTGGTACCTGGGGGAATCTTAGGCCCGACCGAATCCCCTTCCCCGCCCACGGCCATCTCCAAAGCCACCGGGACTAGGGAGTCCAGATTTTGGTGGGTGGTACCTGGGGGGAACTTAGGCCCAAGCTGGTTGGGGTCGGCGCGCACTCGGGGTTTCCTTATGCGCTTGGCACGAGAACAGAGTGACGCCGGGATGGATGTCACCAACGCATGCGCTCCGCCCAACCGAGTAAGTAAACAAACGATAAAAGTAGTGTTATTTCACCGTTGGCGGATATTAGCCGTATCCCACTTATGTTACACCTCTCATGTCTCCTTACATTGCCAGACTAAAGTCAAGCTCAACAGGATCTTCTTTCCCCTCTAATTTTCCCAGAAAAAGACAGAAAGGACTCCCTCTATCGCCCAATTTGGACCTCTTTCTGTAATGCCGCACATATATCAGATACTTTTTACAGTGCAACCATGGATTCAAGGGGCAAGTGACGATACAACGAACATGAGAGAACCCCTCATTAACGCATTCACCCGTATCCAAGGGTAGGAAGACCCCCTGCAGTGGATGTTCACCAAGTGGAGGAGGTGGGATTCAGCCGTAAGGATTGACACTAAGTCTTTACACTACGTTGCCTAGCGGGGACCTCGTGAAGTTACCCACCTCGGACCTTCTGAAGGACCGCCTCCGTATCTTGAATTTACAGCCAAAGTGAGCAAGCAATTCTAAAATTGCATTTAAATTTTTAAAAAGAAGCCCTAACAAAATCCTCCAACAAGAACAAGACCCGAGTTACAGCCCTATCTTTTCCTTTCCTTACCACTCTAAGCCCCTCCTCCAGCGCAAATCGCATGCAACTAACTAACCTATCCATAATTATCGCAAATAATTACCTACTTATACTACCCTGAAAAAGACACATTATTATTAACTTACCAACCTACAACATGTAAGAGAATAATTCATTAGTCGACTTAACCTATGATACCTCGTTGTTCCTTCGTCTTCCCGACCGCCGTCGCGTATCTCAGGAAGCACGCGTAGCCCCTGGCATTTCTCACCATCACCGTCCGTAGTAGCTGCTCCCCCACCTCCACCCTAAGCATTCTTCTTTCTCTCTCGAACCACTCGCAGGTCAGCAGCACGTGCTTAGCGTCCTCGTAGTAACCACTATTCTCGCAGTCCGGGTTCTTCTCTAGCCCGAAGCCGTGCAGCTTCGCGTTGAGGTTACTATGACCAGTGAAGAGCTGCGTAGCATAGTGATTGGTAACAATCCAATCACTCTCTATCCTCTCCTACACAGAAGACCAGTACCGTTGAGTTTCTCTACCTTTGTTGGACCGCCCCACATTACCTGCCAGGCAGCAAGCGAGTCGTGCCACACGTTCCTCCTCTCTTCTTTCAGGTACAGTCCATTCTTATTCACCCAGTAGCACCCAACCCTTTCACTAACAAACAGGTCGATTGGCACAACCCCTGCAACAACAGGCAAAGCACCGCGAGAAACCGTACTATAACCTTTGGTGACTGCGAGAAACGCAATACCTCTGTTCTCTGAGCAGGATGATCTTGCTGCTGTTGAACTCCATCCGGTGCTGCCACACGACGCACCCTTAGGTCAGCACCGACTCCACCAGGGCCTTGTACATACTTCGTAGAATCGAGAAGTCAAACCCCCAGGAAGTCCTCTAGACTCGGATGAGTCTCCCGATTGCCGCCTTCGCCGTTCCTGATACCATTCTGAAATGATCATTAAAAAACAAACCCTCATATAATATTACACTTAGATACTTATGAAAACTTATGTATCCTATGGGCGCCCCACCCATGTGCATCAGCGAATGCCTCATTGCTGAATGCTTCCCCTTGAGAAGGGTCATCCTTGTCTTCTCCCTAGAGAACGAGAGCCAGACCTCCACCCCCCACGCGATCACCATCTCCATGGTGCTCTCCACCTTGGCCTCCAGTTCGATCCTCATGTTGCCTTTGACGAGTAGAAGATTGTCATCTGCATAGGCATAACAACTGACCCCGTCTTTGAAATGCTGTTTCAAGAAGTCGTCAAAGATCAGTGGCCACAAGGCCGGACCCGGTACTGAACCCTGGGGGCAGCCCTGAGTCAGATTCTTCAAGGACTCCGTCTGCTCCAAGAACAGCCCGATACCGTCTGATTCCTAAAGTAGTCTCTCACCACCTCACACAGGTTCTTCGGACATCCAGTTCTCCTCAGCTTCTCCAGGATTACCGGCCACCAGGCGCTGTTGAAGGCACCCAAGATGTCCACGTAGATGGCCAGCACGTATCGGCAGTCGCTCTCGGAGACGTCGCAAAGGACCCTCTCCAGGACATCCACTGTTCTTCTTCTGGGACGAAACCATACTGCCGATCATCAAGCACATCATATACCTGTATATAGTCCCAGAACCTCGAGGCTAGCAACTTCTCCATCACATTACCAAGCACGTTGAGCAAAGTCATAGGGGTGTAAAGGGGAAAAAGAGGTCAGAAATTCTATGTCCTCCAATCAAGATGAAATTTGATATATAGGGCGTTATCGGGTCGCAGAATACTAATATGAAATTAATTTATGTATGGCATCCACACGATGGGTCCTGAGGTACGTTGGTAAAAAGTGTGTTCAAGACTACCAAAACTAATATAAATAAATACTTTCCAGGGTGATAGAAGATTGAAATTTTGCAGACAAAAAATGGGACCACTCCAAATAATTATAAAATTATGAACATTTTTGTTTTATAAGTGCGACCCTAGGACATAGGGAAGGGAATATAAACAGAATAAAAACAATTTATGTGTGCTAGCAAAGTTAAATTTGACAGCCGTTTAGGAGGACAACTCCAAATAACCAATTTAGTCTTAAAAATGGAAATTTCTAAATGATAGTTAGAAAAATGCGCTTAAATATTTTCAAAACTAACATAAACAAATAATTCCCATTGTTTTAGAAAATTGAAAGGTATTAGTAAAGTAAAGGGATATGTCAAATTACTATAAGTCTGTACATTTTTAGTTTTAAATGGGGCCCCGGGGAATAGGGCGGGGTGCGGGTGGGTAAGGGGCTATAGAAATAAAAACAATATCTAGCTGTGATAGAATATTTAAATTTGGCAAGCAGGTAGAATGAACTTTCAAAATAACCAAATAAATCTTAATATTCGAAATTATAAGGGGGATTTGAAGAAATGGCAGGGGAAGGGGATGGGCTCAACATTTACAAAAACTAATATATTCAACTACATCTATGTGTGGAAAATAGGGAGGGATGGTCCCCTCAACATGTTTACGAAACTATATAAATAATTTTTATTGTATATATAAAAGCCATGCAATTTAATAATAAAACAGGTTTGAGTCACTAGACAGGGATACATTGGTCACGTTAATTTATTTAAAAAGTTTCTCATCTAATGTTGCTATGCTCATGACAGATATTCAACAACTGTTGGTTTCAACAAGTTAAGGAAATTAAACTATATATTTCTACTGGAGCTATATTTATTTATTTTGGCCAAAGGTGACCTAGTGGTCTAAGGGTAAGGTGTCGGACTTCTGTGCTAGGGATCCGGGGTTCAATCCTTGGTCCCAGCACAGTTTTTTTTTTTGCATATACATTGTACTGTCAACAATTCAACTCACCTTACTAAACTCTTTTTTAATGTGATACCGGGTATAAATATTTATTTTTTAAGAAAATCTACATTTATTAATTGTATGAAAATATTGTTATATTATAGTAAAATAATCTTATACTGAAAGAGTTTTAAGTGTAATTTTTTAAATATTTATTTCTATTCCCATTACTAAAATTAGGAGATATTTAATTTTCCATACAGACACGAGAAGGTGTTGGACAAGTGTTATTGGACAAAACATTAAGAGCTTTTTGTTGTGTAATCCTAAAGCGCGTTTAGGGAAATAAGCTTCATTTTCAGATTTAATGTTATTATACACTGATTTAAAACTGATTTGTTAACTCTTATTGCACATTAATATAAAATAATAATACTAATACTTAGTACTGCATTTTATTACTCTTTCGAGTTATACGCTTAAGTACTAATTACGCTAACGGGTTAGGATTTGAGAAGGTTGTATATAGAGGACGTGAGCCCAAATTTGCGTGGAGGGAGAGTGGAAAAACATTTAGGGAACCCAGTTCAAGAAAGCGAGATTAGAACCTTGATCTCCCCGTCCTCGGCAGTCTAGCTCAACACTAAACTAGTGCGTTAGCTAACTATGCCACCGAGGTAGGTATTGGTATAAAATAATGTTGAATATAATCATTCAAGTGTTTAAAATAAGCGAGTATTGCCGATACTAAATATAAACTTAGGAACCTCTTTTCATTGTATATTCTATGCTTTTAACTTTTTTTTTGTAGAGTTTAATAAATAGCATATCACTTGTATATTTTGTTTGTATTAATTTGACAACAAAATGTAAAGAAAAATGAAACTTTTACAACATAAGTATTTAATTTTAATTACTGATATATTTTGTGCACCGTGTCTTACTTCCCATTACAGCTATCCGCGTATTTAATTATATGGATAAGAAATAAGAAAAGTAAAATATTTGAGAAATGTGCCTGTATTTGCGCTGAAGGAGAATTATAGGCATATTAGGAAAAACATTCTCATTACACCCGATCGGGATTCGAACACTGATATCCCAGCTATTTGCAGTCCAGTCTAACGAAACAGTGTATTCTAGAGAATTGTGACTGCTGAAGCTGGTCACAAAATATTTAATAATTCATTTTCAAATGCATTGCCAAGACCTCGTGTCACATTTAAACTGTAGAAGCACTGGCATTGTATATTTGGGTCCAACACTCAATCGTTTGACAAGTTTTGTTCAATGAAAAGGGGGTGGAGCGGGATAAGGGATTACCGCTACCTGAACTATTGTACTCGGAGAGACGGCAGCTCTTAGCTCTCAGCTGGTCTTTCTCACTAGGAACATTTTGCGAGTGAGTTGTTTTAAAGAATTCTCACTTGGAAGTGCTGTTATAAATCTATATTTTAAGTTATACCTGACTCGAGGGGCGCAGCAAATCTCCCGTAAGACTATGTATCTGTTATCTGCTTGTCTGTGACCGTGGGGGAAGATATACAGAGGACGATCGTGATGGATGTTATACCGTGATTGACGATATACCGTGGGGAACGGTATCCCTTGAGGGACGATAAATCTTGGGGGACGAACTTAGACCAGAGTCTAAGATATACGGGTCTGGCTACACTTTAGTTCCAGTGATCAGACATTGAAGCCAAATGGCGTTTATGTCATTGCGGAATAGCGCACGCCAAATTTAAATTTTGAATAGAAGTTTGAACCTCAAAGTTTACATTTTACTGTTAGACAGTATTTATTTTATCCCGACAAATTATAACATACAAATTACAATTACTCATTTGCTCATCGATTTAAAATAATTTTAATTTGAAATACTGTGTTATACATAACATGGTAATTATTTGTTTGGTAAAATTTGATCATATAAACATGGCTATAAATTATTATTTAAGAAATATATTGATGTATAGAGGGACTAAGGCATTAATCAATATTACCATCTAGCTCATAGCATCTGAAGGGATATTTGATTTAATCCTGATGAGTAGCATTTAGGGTCATTTGTCTGAATACGAAAATTAGAGTCTCAGAATGCAAGAATGAAATAAGCAAACGTGAAGAGTGAAGGAGAAGTGGGATTTTTGAGTGGTTTTAAAAAATATTAATTTACATTTGAAGGTGTGAGTGGTGTTAATTATCTATCTTAGAGGGTACGTTCTTGCAGAAGGCTCAATACCTAGGAAAATCAATACTACTTACCTTTCTCTTTTACTCATTTCGTTCTTGCATACAGTCTATAAAGTTTCAATATCGTTTTATTATTTAAAAAATTATATTTAAAAATAGTACTTTGGTTCTTCAGTTTTTATAATGGTCCCAGGTTTGTTTCCCGCTTTTAAGTAGACATTTTTCAAATACTATATTTGACTTAAGCACCAAGAGCATTATTGATAGTACTTATCATCCCTAAATATTATTTAATTAAATTACTGTAGTAATATTACTTGCAGCAACATATCGATTGTTACTACCAAGCTGTAGTACATACATATTAAGAGAGTTTAACACGTCAGGATGTGGACAGTTTCAGTCCTCTATTAATAATTTAATACTTATGGCAAGTGCCATTAAAAAACTAAACAAATAGTGTTACTTATTTGATGTGATGTTGTCAAATACTTTCGAATTCAACTAAT
Source organism: Timema californicum (assembly GCA_902141385.1). NCBI lineage: Eukaryota > Metazoa > Arthropoda > Insecta > Phasmatodea > Timematidae > Timema > Timema californicum. Next base: position 5,964 of record CABFOW010004031.1, on the reverse strand, counting down.
ATAATTTTTAGTTTCTATCGATTCTTCATATCTTTGTGAGTGTATTGATATATAAAACTATCAAATTTTTAATAATTAACAAAAATAAGTGAACTATTTATGGGTGAGGTTTTTAAGCATCATACACTTATTACTTAATCTTTATAACCTTTCATGAGCAAATAAATGTTCTTCATCTGGATTTTAATTCTAGTGAAATGTCTTAATATTACAAAATCAAATTATATTAAATAGACCTATATATGATTATAGTATTATTGGATTTTCCGTTTACTTGCAAATATAAATGGTAGTAGAAATTTCTTAATGATTTGCTGTTTTAAGAAAATACAGTGTTTTACTTGTATAAGTTATAGAACACCATACCAAATTAAAAATCAATGTTATAATAATTATAAATACACATACAAGTAACCAACGACATAGGAGGGGTGGTAGCTGATATCTAGCAGAAGTCTTTTTATTGCAAACAATGATAAACCAATGTGGAAATAATTATTAGAAAAACTAATCTTTAATTATAAAAAGCAATTACATACATTCCTTTTGCAAAATTCTTTCATCACTATCTGCTACAATCCACTCTCGTAGAATATATCTTTTGGCCAAAAAGGCTTTTCACAAAATCTATCATTAGATTTTTTTAAATATAATTCTTTTGACCATAAATCTTTCTAGTATCTTTTTACTTACAATCACGTCTCTCAAAATTTGAGGACGTATAAGTGTGACACTCCAGTTTTAAAACAATCTGGAAGATTAAATTAATTTTTATTTTTGACATATAAAGCCACTGTGCAGAAATAAAATCTTATAAATCTTAATAGCTGTTACTATTGCCACCCTACTTTGTATTTCCTTATGTTTTTCTAATTTTTGTGAATAGTTTCCAATTTAATTTCATGTGAAATTAAACACATCAAAGTTCGGCCGTTGTAATGCTGGCCTTACAAATAATACTATTTACATCAGTTCAATAAAGTAAAAGGACAGAAGGAACAACGTATAACATTGGTTAAATAATTTAAATAAGGAATTTTGACTTAAGGAAGAACATTTACCTTTTATTAAACATATTAATTAACCTTATAAGAAGTTTGTTTGACTTTTGTTTTATTTATTTTAAACATCGGCCATGGTTGATTTCAACGCATGCGCAGATCTGTCAAACAAGTGAGTGGTGGGTCTCGTGATTGTAAAAGAAAAAAAGGAAACAAAGCAAGATGTAAATAACTCCAAACTAGCGCGCTTTTCAATTCTGACAAATAGAAATAAACATGTAATTCTTTAAGAAAACATTGCTCACATTCATTGTGATATATTTCAATATTTATATTAAACCTGCATTGTAATTGATTTTTATCTCTAGTCCATAGCCAACATTTTATCTTTTGTTTTAATATATTAGTTTACTCTTTGGACTTTGAAGTAAAGAATAGAACATATTTAAATTTGATTTTGGAAGACTTTCTATAGGAGACTGGGTCTTCTTCCTCGGTGTTGGTCTAACATAAAGCCGAATCTGTGGGGCTCTTAATTTAATTTATTTTAAAAGTTAATTAATGGTTGTAAAGTAAAGTGCGAGTAGCAAATGGAAAGCTAAGTATATGTGAAAGAGCTAGACTTTATTTTTTTAAGAATTGTGGACGAGTTAACATTGATAAAGTGAAACAAATTTCTGAATTTGGTGTTGTTTCTGCATGGACTAATTCATGGGTGAGGTCAAGCCAACTCTTCAACTTTAAAATCATATAATATTTTTTTTCTTTTATCAAATATCAGAATTCATGTAAGAACTTTCAGAAAGACTATCTAATTCAAATAATTAATTAACATTTTGTTTTATGTCTAAACCAACTGTCTTGACAGCCATTAGGAAAATAAGAAAAACTCGTGGATTATTGAGAGTAGTTTGATATTAGCGCAAGCCATATTTGTCTGCTATGTTTAGTTATTGGCGCATGCACAGAAAACATATATTGCTAATGAAAGAGGTATTTACTTGATTTTCAAACAAAAGTATGAAGAAATATCTTTGTTTTGACAAATGTTCGAAGGAAGTGATTTTAGTCATAATAATTATAAATACATGCTGGATGGTTTTAAAGCTTGTATAAATTTTTTAAAATTTTTATCCTCAAACATAAAACCATTGTATGAAAGGAATTTGATCATGGTTTTTAACATTAGCTATTTCCAAGACAATTTGTGAACTCGTCTATTATATTTCTTATTAGCTACTTCAATGGTTATATAGTTGTAGGTGTAACAATTAATCCTGTACAGGTCTAACTACTGAATGAAATACTAAATCATCACTAGAGTATAAGGGGAATTAGTTAATAACTCCACCATGATAAAGCTACACAGGGATGTGTGAGAGAGAAATAGTTATTTTGGAATCAAGTTGGGGACAAAGAGTGGAAGCCACATTTGACTATGGTCATGGAAAATCGTTCAGTTGACTGTTAGATTTAATAATAAATTCCAGTGGAATGACGCCACCAAGCATTAGGAGGGATGAGGGTTGGAAGGAGGTCCACATAAACGTATAAAAGTTTCCTATTGGCTAACTCCTAGAACTCCATAGTGTAAGCTATACCAGCCACCACTGTTAGAGATGATAGTGTCATTATTTGCGTATATAAGGTGTCATGGGGTCAGAACTACGAACACAACGGCCGTTTATCTCAGTTTTATAGAACGGAGCCACTAATTCTTTATTTAATTAGCTCCTCAATTGTCCTCACAAGGCTGAGTTTACCCCGTTCCAGACCCGTTGCTTCACAGACAAGGCATTGGGGGACAAAACAAGTATTTAAACGGAATAAACTTAGGGTTGGCGACGTCAAATGGCGTTACAAAGACACGTCACAGTTAACTTTATATGCACCTTAGAGGTAGGCAACACATTCTTCACGCCCGCAAACCAACACACGAAGCCCCGCCACTCACAGCTCTGGCACACAAGATGGTGCTAGCGTTGCAGAAAATTCTCATGGGTAGGCCTACCTGTTGTCAGGTAATTCACTGCTTGTTACTAGCCATAGTTAACACCGCACTCCACTTGTTATGTGCTGAAGATTGATTAACCGCCAACCCCCTCCCTTAGGCGAATACAGAGCCAAATTTGACGTCACGTAGAGCCACCATTTAGCGTTGCCGAGCCCAAGTTCATCACGTGAAAATAATCGTCTTGTCCTTTCTAACGAATTGTATAGTTTTTAAAATGGAGATATACCCACCTCAATGGCTACGTAATCTAATGCGCTACTCTCATAGTATACTAGACTGTCAATGACGGGGAGATCGATATTCTAATCTCAATCGGGTGTAATGAGGCTCGTTTTTCCAAAGTGGTTTTCTGCTTTCTCTTTTTATCTCTCTCTCTCCACGCAAATACGGGTACACTTCCTTTAAATATAGCCTTCCTAATACCTAAACCAATTAGAGTAATTATTAGTGCATAAGCGTATAACCCAAACGGGTAGTTATACGTGGTGCTAAAAAAAATATAAAAACTGGAGAGCTGAATAACTCTGATACACAACAATTTTCATAGACCTAATTTATTTACACTGCCCAATAACATGCATTTTAAATTAAAAAAACCCTTGGGTTTATTTTTTTTTCTGGAAAAAAGGGTGATTTAAAATGTAGGTATTTATCAAAGTTTTACTAAAGGTCACGCCTTATTATTGTTTGTATGTTGCGACTCACATATAAAGTCGAAAATACTCGCTCTTAGATGTCTCCTCTATTCTTCTATTTTCATCACATTTTCCTTTCAAGGCATTTAAATCCCAAAAAGAAACCGAAATAATAGGTAATTTTTTATTGTAATCTTACAAGAGAAATATTTCAACTATATTAAATTTTATACCTGTAAAAGTTTATGTAAAATGCTTTTATATCAAGGGGACCATTCGTCCATGATTGATTTTTCCTCCTTTGTTTTGTTAAATATATTAATACAGTTTTAATTTTTTATGGATTAAAACTAAGGTTTTTAATAAAGTCATTTCTTAAAAAAAATTATTTTTAAATTTATGAACAATATCATTATAATAGTTACGGTCTTATTTTCATAGCAAACCCGTTATTTGGTAACTGGAAGTCATGTTTCCTCAATGTCTTTATTAAAAATGTTACAATTATTATTTTATTTACTATTAGCACCGCGTCTTACTACCCGTTAGGGTTATACGCACTTAAGGTAATAATAGGGTGATTCTGAGATGATATGAAGGACCTACAGTTTATCATGGAATCCGAACCACGGTGGAGGCCTGTGCATTCCACACATTCACAAGTTGTGATTAATACACGTCTTGTCAGAGGTGAAGGAAGGGTTTGGCAATCAGATAAATCTGTATCGGGATTGAGGATTGAACCTCGGACCCCCAGCACAGAGGTCTGACACCCTATCACTAAACCGCCAGGTCACCCAACCGACTTTTAATCCATATTTTGATTTAGCGATGAGTATTTATCCCTGATTCTGATTTTTCTTCCTAACTTCAGATTCTTTAACTGTGCTATGGATAGCTCACTATTTTCAAGTAACATAAAATCTTACAATTTTAATAGTATACATCACTATATTTCACACCTTATTTAATGACACTGCCAAAAATATAATCATTAAAATATTATTAGGGTGTATTTTATTTTAGAACCGTGATTAAGTAGCCGTTTGTGCTATACTCTTATTTACTAATTACTTTAATATGTTAGGGGTTAAGAAGGTTGAATTTTAAAGGGAAATATACCCACATATGCGTGGAGAGAGGTTGGAAAATCCATTTAGGGGAAACCACCCTCAGTACGCTCTACCGGAATCGAACTCCAACTGCCCCATAATAGGCAGTCTAGGCTATTTCAAGAGTGACGCCATAGAACATGTGACCATTTAGGTGGGTTATGGTGTATTATGTACCATTTAAATGATAATCTATCTTCCCCAGAGCCCCTAATTGATTTTAGAATGACTGTCCCAATAAATTCCAAGATAAAATTGCTCAATTTAACGTGGAGCCTATTAATTATAATCAACCACGTTTCTTTCTTAGAACTACAATATTAATAATATAATGAAACAAGCTTCAAAATCAGCAAAGACTTCCTCCGCAAGGAAACAGTTTCATCTACTTAAATGACTTGCCAATTTAATATGGTGGTTGTAATTTTATTTTTAATTACACTTCTTTACAAAGTAGCCCACAACTTTGACAATAAAAAAAGAACAACGCGTGACAAGCAGAGTTAATAAAGTCTTAGTTCTATACGAGCTCTGAGATATTTCTATACAGTACTCGTTTGTGACATTTCTTTTAATCAAATGCAATCATGACCAGTAGACTGACGACATAATTACTACTACTATTAGCACCGCGTCTTACTACCCGCTCGGGCTATACGCACTTACGCTAATGTGTAATGGTAGGGTGATTGTGAGATGAAGTGGAGGACCTACAGCTTAACGTGGAATCCGAACCACGGTGGAGGCCTGGCATTCCCCACATTCACAAGGATAGAATTATTGTTTGGATACTTATTTATCTCTTTCTTCCAGTATAATCAAGAAATTTTCGTAATTCACAGATAAATACTTGTCTTTGATTATTAAGTACATGGATAATATCCGACAACTTAGCTCAGTGGTTAGCGTGTCTGCACACTGAGTTAATTGTCTATGGTGATGTGGATTTACCCTTTCACATTGATGAAATAAGGGACGGGGACTGGATGTTGTGCCTGTTCTAGTCTTAAGTTAGATCGTATGGTATATGAAGCTACGACAGACCTAGCGAACCGGTAGTGGAAAATATATGGCTTGAATAAAAAACTTTCTCAGGCTGGCAACAGTGATGGATGTAATAAAAATCTGGTCTGTGTCTGCAATTTCTAAAACAATTTCTTTAAAAATTGGACTATATATATATATATATATATATTGTATTC
>CABFOW010004030.1:48871-60882 GCA_902141385.1 Timema californicum | reverse complement strand
CTAGCATCATTTTAATGTTATAAAAGTTTAGCTAGCATCATTTGAATGTTATAAAAGTTTAGCTAGCATCATTTGAATGTTATAAAAGTTTAACTAGCATCATTTGAATGTTATAATTCAACAGTTTCTTTTGAAAACTCAGTTTGGTTTGGTCTTTCAACCCTCTATTTTATATGCCGTTTCAATTTTACACGTGTCTCTTCCCTGGCTTAGTTCTAATATGGTTATAAGCTCTCCTTGTGTTTCATGATTCTCTCTATGACCTTGATATAGGAAGTACTTAACTCTTGTTTTATATTTATCCCCTAAATCTCACTTTGTACCTGCCCAAGTCAATATTCTAGTCTGGTGTAAGTTTTGCTTAGCTCAATTTATTCTTGGTTACATTTATTAAAAAAAACCATTTTTTTATAATCTTTTTTATAAAACCATTGGTTAGCACCTTTTTAAAAAATCTATCCGTTTCTCATTTGTTCTAGACCTGGTAATTGGTGTTTCCCAATGTTGTTAGCGTTGCTGCAGATAAATATTTGTTGTTCATGCCTTGTTCTATAACACCTGTCTGCCAGTAGGTCCTATTGGGTCAGCTGACTCCATTTATACACCTAGTTCTTGAGACCCCACAAGGACCTCAGAATACTTGTTGCCACCTTTATTAGCATTATTAGTGCATAGAGGTACAACCCGAATGAGTAGTAAGACGTGGTGCTAAAAAAAAAAGGAGAAGGGGAATTTGGGAATCTGACTGCTCAAGATCTGGGAAAATACGTGTTCATTCTCTGTCGTAATTCCTATTCTTAAAATACTCGTTCACCCCTTCCCTGAATGGTTCCACATCCACCATTAAAAACTCTAACACACAATTTTCCATCACAAATTATTGTTCTTCATCCGATGACTCCATCGTGACAACTCACTTGTAAGTGGTTACTTGCACCTAGTTGCACTTTGAGTGTGACCACCACGTGCGCATGAAAGCTGCTTGCGCACTCCTGCCCAACAAAACACTCACACAAGCTTGCCTCTAATGTGAACGCAGTTTAAGTGATTTTCTTTCAATGAATGTGAATGCATTAAATTAATAATCATCCATTTGCATATGATTTATAAATAATTTAATAATTCATATTTGACCTAATTTTTCAGCTTTTGTAGTTTCTTAAATGTAAATTTAGCTTTGTTTAAAACTCTTCTACAAAATGTTTAACTTGTTTATTATTAATAATGGTTGTCATTCCAAAAATTCATTCTAAACTTATTCGAATAATACAGCTTGTGTCCATAGAAAAGTAATTAAACCTTGCAAGCAATGTAAAGTAAAATCAGGCAATTTAATTTATACTGAAAAAACAAACAACTAAAGATTAATAAAGTTTGTCAACAAAAGTAATTTCACTTATGAAATGAAAACTACACATTGAATTCTTTATATTATTTCCACCAGATAATTATTTGAAGTAGGAACTTAAGTAGAGGAGTATTGTAGCTAAACTAAAGAAAAATTATTTCCAAGGTTATAACTTGTATGCCAATAGAAACATAATACCAAAACAAAAGTATAAATAAAAAATGGTGAGAAATTACAATTTCCAGCTGTAGTAATTAATGGCTTGCTTGAGTAACAATTATGTACTTACTGTGCGCACTCAGTAACGCTATCATAACCAGCAACAGTGTCAACAGTGTCAATGACATGATGCGTGATATTAAACCTCCGATTCTTCAATCACTACTCTGATGGTTATTCGGTAGACAGTGGACAAATACAAAATGTAAAAAATTGGAAAAATCGTTCGAATATCACATATTTTACAAGGTAAAAAAAGAGTTAACAACACTTAGAAGAAGTAATAATTACTCAAATAAATTAGTTAGTATTAATATGGCGGAAAGACTTTGATTGAAGCTATAAATAATGGATCACTGCTTTATTACACACATAAAATTAATCAATGTGTTTATAGTTCTTTTTTAAAGGTTTATTTAAAACATAGCATTCCCCCCAACATCTTTATAAAAATTGCAACCATAATTTTCAAACTTTGTTAATTTTTCTAATAATAAAATAATGCTAGAAAATATATAGCACCCGAAATTTCAGCAAAACCAAATACTTTAATCTTTCTCACTTCTTTGATAAGTCCTTTTCTCTTATCACTTTATAGCAACTATTCTAACCAGTTGTTTGTTTTACACTTTTAACTGCAGTTCTCATACCAAGGAAAATAAGTTTATGGCCTTTCAATACAAAACGACAAAAGCAATTAGCTTGCTATGTGAAAATAATAAAAATAATCTGAGACTGTAATTAAAGGCCAATGTTTTTCTTGGCTGTTTTAGTTGTTTACAAGTCATAAAACACTGGGTTCAGTTTGAATGAGTCAAAGATCGTTAGAGTGGGAAGGAAACTAAGACCTTATTCAAGCAAATTATGATAACAAAGGATTTGTTTTTTTAAATTTTGTTTTCATACAAGCATATTTACAGCCGTGACTAAATCACATGTTTACTAAAATACCACAGAAGGTATTTATGGTGAGTAGTGCCTATTATTCTCTCTGCCAATCATTAAGGTTTATACTGTGAGTGTTAGCCCACCGCCATGCTCAGTCTTGGCGCAGGTCGTCATGAGTTGGGTGAAATCCAAGTAAACCAGGCCAATTAGTGTTGGTTTTACAAATTGTGAATTTCATTATGGCTCACTCTCAGGGAAAATGCTAGGAATTACATACATACATACATACATACATACCTAATCACGCCATTCCCGTAAAGGGTAGGCATGTAACTGTGAATACAGCTCAAAAAACCAACTTAGTACTTGATCCATCCTCACTAACTTTCTCCATACTTTCCTATCCTTGCATACCTCCTTCACTTCAACAACACCCATACAAGGGGTCAAAAAGGTTCTTTTATTCGTAAAACTCGTTCTTTTATTCGTAAAACTCTTACTGTTTCTCTTTTTCACATATTTATCTACAACATTTAGTCACGTCTTACATGGCCTACTCCTTCCTTTAGATCCATACACTCTACCTTCATATTTGCTTCGTCACTCAATCCATACTCATCCTCTCGACATGTCCAAACCACCTTAAGACGTTTCTTCCACAATCATCTGTTGGATTACATTTTAAACCACACTCCTTCAGCACCCATTCATTACTGACTCTGTCCACTCCTTCAGAACCCATTCATCACTGACTCTGTCCACTCCTTCAGCACCCACCCATTCATCACTGACTCTGTCCACTCCTTCAGCACCCATTCATTACTGACTCTGTCCACTCCTTCAGCACCCACCCATTCATCACTGACTCTGTCCACTCCTTCAGCACCCATTCATTACTGACTCTGTCCACTCCTTCAGAACCCATTCATTACTGACTCTGTCCACTCGTTCAGCACCCATTCATCACTGACTCTGTCCACTCCTTCAGCACCCATTCATCACTGACTCTGTCCACTCCTTCAGAACCCATTCATTACTGACTCTGTCCATACGAGTTTGTCACAGACATTTCTTAGATATCTCATTCCAATCGCATTCACCTTGCTTTTGTGTTTCTCCCGACAAACCCAGGCTTCACATCTGTCAAATAACTTTGTCGTTAACATACTTTTATATAACACCATCTTTGCCTCTTATTTGAAAATTAACTTATCTGTATCCCCAAGTTTGTGTAATTTGTAGATAAACATCTAGGACAATAAAACAAAATGTATCATTGTAGCTAGCCAGTGATCATTTTAAAAAGTTATGATAACTTCTGCATGCTTGTCAAAGTGACATGCTTCTTATGAGCCTTTGTTTGAGTATCAGCAGGGTTAAGTTATTACAACCAACAAGTGAAAGAAAAAAATTGTAGTCACAAATATGCATGTCCTCACGTGTGTTGATCACACATAGCCATAAATAGAAATCAACAAAAACATTAATGTTGTTTTATCTATAATTTAGAGTCAAAGCGAGTGATATAGTTTTGTTGACATAAAACAAGTGTCCAATATCAAATATAATTGTTGTCTCGCACATGTAACACTACGACAATTTGGAATGTAACTTTCTTCTTTTATATAAAATTACCTAATAACATTATTTTAATGTACAATGGATATAATGTTCTACTATGGATTGATCACTTAAAAAGTCATAAAAGCACTTGATTGAGAAGTTCACTTGTTTAATGTAATTTCTTGTGATTGTGTAATAATAATGTGGGACAACAACATCGAACCTTGGTGTGTTTTGTGTCACAAGTTTTAACTCTAAGTAATTTGTATACAGAATATTATTTATCTTCGAAAAATAATGACAATAGTTTAAAATATATAAATAGTTTTTTGTAGAATTTTCTCACCACCTAGATAATAAAATTGTAAGAGTAAAAGAATATTTTAAAACATGATTTAGTTCTATTTTGTTTTGATAATAGTTTGGATACTTATATCAAGAGGAACAACTAATCCTAATATATTGTTAAGTTAGTTAGAAAAACAAAAGTATACAAATAAATTCCATCTCCATGTTGGTGCTTTTTAATATTCCCAAATGGAGAATACTATTTAATAGAATTGGTACCAGTTTTTCTCTCTCGAATTTCACCATGGTTATTGAATTTAATTTTAGTGGTGCAAATTAAATAGGCACTAAAGTAACATTAATTTACTTTTGGTTTAGATTTTTTAATAACTAATTAAGCTAGTTGATAGATAAACTTGCCAAGTGTTTAACAACTGCCGTAATCTTTTAATGTCAATCTTAGCTAAATGTAATAAAATTGATAAATGCTCAATACTTGTTATCGTAACTTTTTTAGTCAATGATAAATTTCATACAATATTAAATATGTTATCACTACTTACAATAATCACACCATCACATAATAACAATATTAATAATACAAATAAAACAGTGTCAGTTACAAAGATAAGCAAACATATCTGGTATTTTTATATTACTTTATTATTACTAGTATGTTTGGTTTCCTACAACATTTTGAACACAATGCAAGGTACAGAAGGTTAAAATGGATAATAGATCAATTAAATTGATTAAAAATAAAGGAAGGAGAAAAAAAGCCACAAGAAATAGTGTACATCTTAATAAGCCACACAATATAAAACAAGCACCAAAGATCTTTATTTTACACACACCAAAGAGATTTTCAGAGGTACTTGTTTAAAAAGAGCAATACCACCATGGATGGTTAATGTAAAAATTACTTTTGGATTCATTGTTTAGTGCTTATAATATAAATAAACTTCTTAAGGGTTTTTAAATCTCAATTTATCATTAACTGAAAAACGAGGAAAAGCCAGAGTAGTACAAATATTAGATTTTTTTAATGATTTGGAGTGTCAGATAAAGTATTTCTATTGTGTCAATGTGTGTGTGTGTTGTAAAAGATGTTGTTTTATATAAAAAATAGAACATGTTTGATGATCTTTCAGCTCTCCGAGGAACTGTTTGAGTGTTAAAACAACAATTGACTAGATCCGCAACAATGCTCGTGTGGTCTAGACTCGCAACAATGTTCGTGTGGTCTAGCTCACTTCTCTCACAGTAGACTAGACCCGCAACAATGCTCGTGTGGTCTACCTCACTTCTCTCACAGTAGACTAGACCCGCAACAATGCTCGTGTGGTCTACCTCACTTCTCTCACAGTAGACTAGACCCGCAACAATGCTCGTGTGGTCTACCTCACTTCTCTCACAGTAGACTAGACCCGCAACAATGCTCGTGTGGTCTACCTCACTTCTCTCACAGTAGACTAGACCCGCAACAATGCTCGTGTGGTCTACCTCACTTCTCTCACAGTAGACTAGACCCGCAACAATGCTCGTGTGGTCTACCTCACTTCTCTCACAGTAGACTAGACCCGCAACAATGCTCGTGTGGTCTACCTCACTTCTCTCACAGTAGACTAGACCCGCAACAATGCTCGTGTGGTCTACCTCACTTCTCTCACAGTAGACTAGACCCGCAACAATGCTCGTGTGGTCTACCTCACTTCTCTCACAGTAGACTAGACCCGCAACAATGCTCGTGTGGTCTACCTCACTTCTCTCACAGTAGACTAGACCCGCAACAATGCTCGTATGGTCTACCTCACTTCTCTCACAGTAGACTAGACCCGCAACAATGCTCGTGTGGTCTAGACTCGCAACAATGCTCGTATGGTCTACCTCACTTCTCTCATAGTAGACTAGACTGCCGATGGTGACCTGGTGGTCTAGGGGTAAGGTAAGGTGTCAGACTTCTGTGCTGGCGGCCGGGGTTCAATCCTCGGTCCCGGCACAGATTTATCTGATTACCCAACCCTTCCTTCACCTCTGACAAGACATCTTGTGAATGTGGGGAATGCCAGGACTCCACTGTGGTTCGGATCCCACGTTAAACTGTAGGTCCTCCATTTCATCTCACAATCACCCTACCATAACACATGAGCGTAAGTGCGTATAACCCGAACGGGTAGTAAGACGCGGTAATAATAATAATAATAATAATAATAATAATAGACTTCCAATGACAAACAAAACGAGTCTCGAATCTTGGTCAAGTGTACTGAGGGGGATTTTTCCTAAATGGTTTTCTACTCTACCTCTGTGTAAATGTGGGTACACTTTCTACACTCCTCATCCCTAAAACTATTAGATGAATTAGTACCTTAGCATATAACCTGACCGAGTAGTAAAATGCGTTACTAAAAGAAAAACATATCTCTAAGTATTATCCGTTGCATAGTTCATTACCCTTCAAGAAGTTTCTGGCGGTCTTGTGAAAGTATTCTACACACTCTCTAAGTAAGTTTATAAAATATGAGCTTTCTTATGGTTCTCATTGAAAACAAGTGACTATCTTTTTGGAAGTGATGCTTAACATGTCGAAAATTAAAGCTGCAGATTATATAGTTTGATGTATGAATACATGAAAGTATTTTATTTTGACTTTAATCTATCAAATAACTTTTATATTTGAAAAATGCCTAATTGTGATATTGAATTTTTATTTTTAACTTGTGGGGTTTACAAAGATGGACAAAAATTCTGTTTTTTCACTTTGTGTTTTTATTATGAAATCTCAACATTTACCAAACAGTAAACTCCTGAGATGTAATTACAACACTTAGATAATGATGATAATGACTTAAAGAGATCAGTACAATTAAACAACAATTTAAAGCTCAATCAAGCTTGGTCAGTTGCCTTTGTGTTGAAAGATTGTAAACAGTTTGTGCAAACAAACTTTTGTTTGCTGTTTATTTTTCAAACAAAAGATATGATTCATTCTATTTAATAAAGACAAACCAGCCAAGTACTGTAATGGAGTATAAGAAAATAGTGCATATTGTTTTAGTTCATTTGTCTGAAAAAAAATTTACATAATTTGTAAGTTAAATATGTTTATGTCTAAAAGCATTATTTTACACTTCAAAAAAAGATTATTGAAATAATTTTATGGCAATATTTCGATTTCAATTATTAAAACATGTATTTTAAATGTGTGTACTTTCTTGAAGTTCTTATTTTTTAGGCACACCAAAATTTGTAAATGTGTCTGAGTTGCAAAATATAATTGATTTTACATAATTAGCCTTAATTTTCCTTCTAATATAAATAAACCATAATGTCACTGTCCTTGTAGTATTTAAGGAAATTCTGCACTGGATAGTAATTATTTCACCAATATTTAAACAATAATATTACCCAGACCTTTCATGAGAAAAGCATAAACTTTCTACCATAGTTTGTATATACCATGATGTTTATATTTAGATGTTGAGGAAGTCAGATTTGACCCGAAGGAAGTTGCGTTGCGCGTTTCACACTCCTCCCTGATGAGCTCCGATAGAATGAAACCTAGGTCGGGGGATTGGGCGGTGACGATCAATTTTTTTTAAGAGGCAACCATTACCTCCTTGTCCATTGGCAGCAGTGTAAAGTGTGAACTGTGTTCTTCTTTTCATTGTAAAGGCCATATTTTGTTCGTCCCCCTTTTATATGTTTCTATCCACCTTTCCTCCACCTTCTTACAAATATGATACATTAAAAGGTTTATAACTCTAGATAGTAATAGAGAGAGCACAATTGAATAGACAAAAATATGTTTTAAAGCAGTTTCAGAGTTTTACAACAACATGTTAAATTATACCTTTTACGCTGTGACAATAAATTCAGAGTTTTCTTGGATGATTTACATAATCGCCGACGCTAACAGTACTAAATTAAAATTGATAGCCAGTGAAAAACTCATCCAACAATTCTGGGAACAAGCATTGAGAGAAATAATAACCTTTTCTTGTCCAAGTAATCAACTTAAACTCTTCATTGGATGCTGCTATTTCATCTATTTTTCATATCTTTTGAGATCGTGAAAATAGTATTTTTCAACATACATTAACAAGAGTGGAAACGAAAAAAAAACAAAAACAAAACAAAACATTGGCTTGAGAGATTTCTTAAAGCTTAGAAAATAACTCTCACACGCTACTTGCACACAAAATCATTACAAATATGAAAGTTCAGGTTAGTGAAAAATCTTGATCATGCTGATATTCCAACGTTAACACTTGGAGGATTTCTCGGGGCCGGAATGTTCTTTCGTAAAAAGTTTGAACTTAACATCTCCATTTTAGACATCAACAAGCTCGCCCTCATCTTCAGACTGACTACACCCGATATCATTGCTGAGGGAGCGGCAGGATTTATGAAGAAAAGCTTTATATTCACTCTCTCTCAAAAAAATTAAGTAAAAAGGAACATCTCTCTCCAACAAAGAGGATACCTATTGTTCAGTCCCTGAACTGTATATATTTAATATTGTAAAATAGCCTCTGTGGGTTAGTTTGTTTAATCTAGTTTCATTTTGATTTAGTTCCCTATTTTTATTGGTTTGTATGTGTTCATTGTTCCTTGTTATTTGGTTCCCGCCAATTTTGAGTTCCCCTCCTTTTTTTGTGAGTGGAAAGGAGGGAGAAGGTAGGTCGTTGGTTGCTTTTTGTGTTGAGTTCAGTGTGGGTCTCTGTTCGTGTTGGGTGTCTGCTATGACGTCCACTTCTTTTGCTTTGTAAATTCTTATTTATGTGTGATTCTGTGCTGCAGGCCCTAAAGGGGCCTATGCTCCAAAACCCCTGCCAATCTTCGAGAATGGCCGAGGAATTAACAACCTTGTTCCCTATTCCTTCCTTTACTAACCCACAAGGTAAACCTCCATTTTCGCGGGACTTTATTTAGTAGAAGGTAAGCACTTGTCACATTGTTATATACAGTCCACCTTTTATCGGTTTGGTTGTTGTTGTTTTTGATGCTAATAGTTTGTTGACTGGAAAGAACACCTATCAATTTCAGATTTCAAACACCAAAATAATGTATAATTATATATTTATATATATAAGCAATTATATATATAATCAATAATATATTTATATATATAATAATCAATAATATCTGAGCTATAATCATAATTTTATATATATAATTATAATTATAGCTCAGATATTGATTTTATGGAAACATATTTCAAATAAAATATTTTTATTTTTAATAGCACTACATCTTATTAATGATAAGTTGTCTCATATCTCAAACAGCTGTGGGGATGTAATCAAAATGTTAAGAACACTCAGAGCCATTTTCATGGGGAAGTGAGAGGCAATTTTTTATTTGTATCGTCAAACGGTGCCTTAATACGAATCTTAATCAAAATTGTTTTAGTGGATTTCAAGAAAATAGATTTTTCTATCATTTTGCTCATTAGTAAACTATCCTTAATTTTAAGTTTAGTCATCAAACTAAAAAAGAAATCCTTGGGTTAACCTCATGAAAACACTAAATACAATGTTTTAGCCCCGAGAGGTAAAATGTTTTCGAGTCTAGGCCAAGACACAGACACAGACAGTTGGCATCGCGAAAACATTTTCAGTTTCAGGGAGTCGTGAAATGTTATTATTATTATTAATATTAGCACCGCGTCTTACTACCCATTCGGGTTGTACGCACTTACGCTAATGTGTAATGTTAGGGTGAGTGTGAGATGAAATGAAGGACCTACAGTTTAACTTGGAATCCGAACCACGGTGGAGGCCTGGCATTCCACACATTCACAAGATGTCTTTCTTGTCAGAGGTGAAGGAAGGGTTTGGTAATCAGATAAATCTTTGCCGGGACCGAGGATTGAACCCCGGCCGCCAGCATAGTCATGAAATGTTGACTTTTTTTTAAATCAAGATCTCGAGATAGATTTTTTAATAATTATAAAACTCCTCTCTTTGAGGGGTCGAGAGAAAGTAAGAAGAAATAATTGTTACAAATCTACTGGACTCACTCTCAGTTTAATTAAAATCCATTATATTAGTAAAAACCTTATGTTTACTCCACTAACACTTAGCTCCTATATTTTTTAAGCGATACACTTTATCACGACTGTGCGTAGCGTCGCCTGTAATTTTTTATGGGAGTTGCTTGACGAAGGACTCCTCAACTAATCCAAACAAATTTACAGCATGTCGGTCTAGGGGTAAGGTGTCGGACTTCTGTGCTGGAAGCCGGGGTTCAATCCTCGGTGTAGATCAGGGGGGAATTTTCTAGATTTAAATAGTCTTGAATTCCATTGCCTTCATGCTACCAACTCCATTAAATGAACATGCAATAACATTTCCAATTTGAATTTCTAATTTATTAAGCTCCGACTAAATAAATTTATACAATCCTTTACTGTTAGAATCATCCACTGCTATTAATTGCAGCAAACTTTAGTTTACTTTAACACGATTCACAAAACGAACATAAAGAGCTAAGTGATACATTATGACCACCTTTTTTAGTAGCATATATCCACCATCAAACTATAAACGACTGATTCCAAAAGATTCCTCAAAAATAAATTTTGATCTTAAGATCCAATAACTTTTTTTTAATATTAAAATTTGTGTATGAAAACCTATCCAGTGAATCTCTCTTCTCGTACCCCATGTCACAATACGACGCACAGTTTTTCTCTGAGAAGGGACATTGGGAGGGAGGACACTTCATAGCACTTGTATATGGTGGGGGGGAAACATTGTTCATTCAAATTTGTGAGAGTCTATTATGGGGCAAGACTTTATTACATTTCCCTGAAGGAAATCACACCCAAACTGAACATAAATTGTTATAATGTAATCTGATTGTTATAATGTAATCTGTTGGCCTATTCTGGTTGGTGATCGAAGACTAGCCGACCTGGCCAGGCCAACAATGGTTATACTAAAATAGATTAAAATTAAAATAGATATTTTCAATTTAATCAATTACATTAGACATAGTACAAATAATAGCTTATCATATCTATACATTATTGTAATACATACTACATGCAATTTATGTGGTTGTCCGAGTCATACATCTGTAACAATGAAGTATATTTATATTAAATAAATGGTAAAACAGACAGCACAGACTTTCTTTCGTGTTTATCTTAAAATATACATTTTATTAAAAACTTGTAATATTTGTGAAGAGAAATAATAGGTCTAAACATTGTTGTATACAAACTGCACCAAAGATCATAGATGAAATAATATACAATGTTATTTAAGTACTCTCTGGTATTATGAACTAGGAACACTGTTACAGAGAAGAGCATAAGAATCAAATTCATTTTCAAAGATATGAATTAAAAAGTATATATAGTTGCTTATAGATCAAGAACCATTGGTTTTATAAAAATATATTTCAAACAAAAGCTTTACAATGATAAGTTATTTCATATCTCAAATAGTTGTAGAGAAATAATGAAAATTGGAAAATTCCCCCATGTAATGCACCCTAAGTCATTTTCATGGTAAAATGAGAGTTGCCATCTTGTTTAAAATAATAAAATAGTTTATAGATATAAAATTTAATCAAAATTGTTAGAATGAATTTTGAGAAAATCAATTTTTTCTCTTTTTGCTCTTCAGTAAACTACCCTTAAATTTAGGGTTAGACATCTAATTTAAAAAAAACCTCGGGGGGGGGGGGGGGG
>CABFOW010004030.1:34829-48852 GCA_902141385.1 Timema californicum | reverse complement strand
GGGGGGGGGGGGGGGACACCTTATGAGCACCCCAGATAACAAGTTTTAGCCCAATTGGTGAAATAGTTTTGGCTCTAGCTCAAGCATTGCGAGACCCATTTTTTTTTTGTCTCTCGTGTTCGATTATTTTTACGATCACAATACTTTCTCTCTGAGGTGTCGAGAGAAAGTAAAAATACTACTATGCAAACTTTTTTAGTAAATAATAAAATCTCTTCTATTTAACTAATAACATGCTCTGTGATGCAATTATTACAATTATCATAACAAATTATTACAAATATCATAAAATGTGTGTGTTACTACTTCTACTATAGAAGACAGAAGAAAGGAAGAAGATGTCACCTTTGTGCATTGGACTCTTCCCACATTCTTCCTCTTTCCCTAGGTGGGCTTTCTTCATCAAATTTACTCTTAATAGTTTATTTTTCCTTTTTCTTTAGTTTTATCCTTTATTATAAAATTATCTAGCCATTGGGCCACCTCATTTTTAAACATAAAAACTAGTTTAAAGCGATAATTATAAACAAAAGCTATTTCCTTGCTAACACTAACACTTCCCGATGCCGTATGAATCAAGTCGGGAGAGCGTTCGATACAATACAAGGCCAGGAGATAGATAATATAGTTTATAGTTATGGCTCTTGTTTTTCATGATCACTTTTATCAGCAGAGTAACCGTTTAGAGTGACATAGTAAAAACTAAAGATTAACACTTGATCATGCCAATGTTCACATAATAATAAAACCAAAATGAGTGAGTAGAATAGTTTTACATTTATTGAAAATACCATTAAGTTATGTGTTTCTCAAAACTTGACCATCAAAGTCAGTTTTTGGTTTATCTAAGAGAGGCAAATTTTCTTTTAAAACACTTGCTACATAGAAAAAAATTAAAGATATGTTAGTCTTTGTGGATGCAAAATGTGAACCAAACCCCTCAGTATTGTAATATTTTTCTTTGTGTATACATAAAATTCAATAAAGTAGAATACCTATATGTTCTAATAAATTATTCACTAAAGAACTCGGTAGTTATTCTTCCGACAATAGACACAAATAAATGTAGCGATTAATGAACTGTAGATGACTTAAATCAATAAAATAGTTTCACAGCATATCGTCATATCGTATAAACATGCGACAACTGATATTTTATTTGGAACTCAGCAAATCAAAACAAAAACTCAAAATAAGATGTTATCGTTTGTATACTAACAAACTTTGGTGTAATTATTACGATCGAAGACAGTTTTAGTCCAAACCACATTTCAATTTATCATGTCTGGTAATAGTATTACTGAACAGCACTGATAATTTGGATGTCAAAAATGTGGACCGTCGATAATCCGGATCATCAAGAAAAACTATTATTTAAAAAATAGCCATAGTTGTATCAATATGTGAGATTCCAATAGAGTGAAGCCTGGTGTCTATTGGGGGTGATAGACCATGGTGGATGGAATGGGGGAGGGGTGGGGAGTTGTTCTATTGGGGGTGATAGACCATGGTGGATGGAACGAGGGAGGGGTGGGGAGTCGCAAATGTCGTCAACACACACATTGCGGCTAGCAGTGAGTTCATGTTCAGTTTGTTTGCGTGGTCAGAGTTGTTCTTCTTGGTCATACTGTACTGGTCAGTACATTATTTGTGAGTTTCCGAATCAAAACGGCATCAGAAAAGTCTTGTAAGGGAAAACAAAATTTATTAGCTATTGAAAGAAAATTAGAAAGTGTTCAAAAACTTGCTAAAGTTAAAAGTAGAGCTTCTCTTTCAAAAAAGTATTGTGTGGGGACATTTACTATCAGTGATATACAAAAGAAAAAGGACACCTTACTGCAGTATAGGTACTGTATTTAAAAAAATCCGGACTGGGTCGATCCCCAATTAGTCCGAATTATTGACACACTACTGTATTTGTAAACTTAAAAAAAATTTCCTTTTCCTGTGTTTATCCTTTATGTCACACCTTTTAATTGTTCCTATCTCTGTGTCCTATCATTCTTTACCATTTTCCTTTTTCTCCTCTTTTGTGTTTTTTGGTTTTTATTATTTTATTATGTGAGCCAAATTTGACTTTTATTTTGCTTTCGTAAGCCAAATATATTTATCAGTGTGTTTTACTACCTTCTCGGGTTGTACGCATATGTGTTCATTACTCTAATGGAGTAGACATGAGGAAGGAAGCATTTTAAAAGTAATCTGCCCTCATTTACATGGAAGAAGAGTGGGTAACCATCTAGGAAAAAAACCCCTCAATTGACCTGACTGGGATTCAAACTATGATCTCCCCATCTTCAGCAGACCAGTCTAAAAGGAGTGTGACACCTTAGACAATTCAAACACTGAAGAAACTAAGCCAAATAAAAAAAGTTGAAAAATAAATAAAAATAATAGCCTGTTACTATTTAAATTGAGTACTGAGTATTTCACAATATGTTATGGCACTAGGAGCTTATAAATACATGGCGACACTTACGAAAATACACACCCTATCCCTATCTTGAGTTAGTTCTATCCAGTCCACCTCATTACACCCTATCTCTTTCAGGTCCATTCTAATGTTATCTTCCCATCTGCGCCTAGGTCTTCCCAGTGGTCTCTTCCCATTGGGTTTTAGATTCTTCCATTCGTGCTCTATGTGCAGCCTACCATAAATTGCATGATTTGATTAGGTACTCTAACAATGTCTGGTGATGAGTACAGGGTATGTAACTCATTATTATGAAACCTCCTCCACTTTTTATTATCTTTATCTCATTTTGTACTAAATATTTTCCTACAATTTTTTTTTTTTTTCAAATGCCCTAAATTGCTTGTCATGTAATATAAGAGAACAATTTCACAAACATACGGAACAACCATTAAAACTATTGTTTTGTATATTTTGAGTTTTATATTTGTTAAAAATAGGTGAGATGTCAACAACATACTGATCTAAAAATCTTTTCCTAATTTCCGTTCTAATATTGTTATTGCTAGTTAACATTTTTCCTAAATATTTGAACTCAATAACCCTACCAAATGATATGTTGTTCACAGAAATGTCTGAAATGTTATTCTCAATCTGTGTTTATCTAAGTTAGTCTTCTCAGAGTTCGCTGGCCTTGAATAAAATGTCTGCATTTATTGCAACAGATGTCTTGTTGTTACCTCATTATCATCAGGTCATAAATCTGGCGAGTGATTTGTCACAGATCTTCCCTTTTGTCTATCTTGGGCCAATCGTAACGCAGCTTTGTACCTTCTTCTGCCAACATCGTTTGCTATCTGATTCCAATCTTGCTCTCCCTCTTGAATTCCTCTCTTCCACGTCTCCTTCTTTAATCAATTACTTTCGTAAAACTACCATGTCATTATCAAGTTGTCATGGCCTTCTGTGTTAGCTTTTCCAAAGTTTCCTCCATTCTACATTCGCTTTACTTAGCACTTTTGTATTTGATACATCTCCGTCTATATTTTCAAAATTCTTCTACTTTCAGTTGCAATAACAGTCCATGTTCCACATCCTTATAGTATAATGCTCCATACATACGGCTTTAGGATCCTTTTCCTGATTTACAAATTTATGCTAGGCTAAGCTAGTAATGTCTTTTTGTTATGAAAATATTTCTTCACCTGCACTATTTTAGTTTTAATATTTGTATTGCTTCTGTTATCTTCTGTTATTTTACTTCTTAGGTAACAGAACTCCATTACTTGTAGCCATAATTATCCTAGTTTATATTAATTTGATTGATTTATCCTTGATTGCACATCATAACTTTTGTTTTCGTTTTGTTATCTTCATAATTCATTCAATTTTCAGTTTTTCATGCATTTTTTTCAGTATTTCTTGAAGACCTTCTTCAATTTCCGCACAAACCGGAACACACCAGAAAAACAAAGTGTATCGATAAGTTATCTTCTAACTCCCGACATGATTTCTGCTTTTACCTCGGTTAGCGCTTCTTCTACATAGGCTGTGTATCAAAATAGCTGCGCTGTAGCGTTTAGTGCCAATCACAGTCCCTTATAAAATACTATACATAAAATGTAATTTGTTTGAGTTGTGTGTATTTGTGAATATATTTGTATGCCTGGGGATTTATTTCTAAAATAATTATGGTGTGTGGTTCATTCTCAATGTTTTTGAATAATATGATATATAGGTACATAATTTTACTTGCAAAACACCCAGCACACAATACAAATTTGAAACCTCACTAACACTTGAAATAATAATATAAATAGCAGAAACATTACTGGTGGCGCAATTACCTCATAAAGCGAAAACATGTTTTCCTTATAGAGTTATATCATTATATATTCACATCCATGTCCTTTTCCTGTGTTTGTCCTTTATGTTGTACCTTTTACATGTTCCTATCTCTGTGTTCTATCATTCTTTACAAATGTTCTTTCTCTCCTTTTTCTGTTTTTTGGTTTTCTCTTTTAGGAAGTTGCGTCCTCCCTGATGAGTTCCGATGGAATGAAACCTAGGTCGGGGGGATTGAGCGGTGATGATTGATTCTCTTTAAGAGGCAGCCATTACCTCTTTGTCCATTGGCAGCAGTGTAAAGTGTGTTTTTCTTTTCGTTGTAAAGGCCATATTGTGTTTGTCTCCCTTTTATATGTTTCTATCCACCTTTCCTGTACCTTCTTCCAAATATAATACAAGTGATACAAAATGTAATTTTAAATAGATAGCTAAAATAAACAACAGAATGTAATGAATTATTTTTATTGTAAACATTTTTCAACAATTCATACAAATATTGCAGACCAGACAAAAGTGTAAGATGCGTTGATTGCATATGTCCTGCAGTCAGTTTGGATACCTCTAGTGTGCACAGTAGGAAAAACAAACCTTATTACCAAATAAAGAAAAAGCAAATTAAAACCTAACAATAAAATTGAAAATTTTTATATCTTTAAATAAACATATTAAAATTGTAGATTCACTAACAAATTAAAACATGTTAATTGTGAGATCAACACAGTTTAGGGTTTGAGAGTGTGATAGTGTATTTACTTTTATACAACTCTATTATGTTTATTTAAATAAATACAAGCTTAATCTACTCAATTTCATTGGTTTTAATGACACTTTAAATATGTACTTAACTTTCAAGCAATAAAAATAACCATTACATAAGGATTGTTAATGAGTAGTTATTAGTCACTTACTATGTTCCTTTAAAATCTATTTCTTTATTTACTTAACCTATTTGGAAATAAAGGATACATTTTTACAATGTTTTACTTTTATTAGTTGTAAAAGTGATTTATATATATTTAATAATACTCATAATAAAAGCACTAGCAATTGTAAGAACAAAAAAACAGGAAAAACAGGCAAAATATTCTCTTTTATAATATGTCTGGATGCAAAGATGTTTACTAAATTAATACAATTATTACAAAATGTAAATTTACATATATTACTAGATGTGTGCAAACTTTGAAAAGTTAGGTATGCCAGTAACTATATAATTATTTTATGCATTAAATAAATTGACACAGTTGATAATTAAAGATTCAAAAGAAACACAGAAGGGTTAGATGACCAGTGAGAGGTTACAATATAGAGGCTTAGGCTTACTCTGTGTTCACATATGAAAGATAAAAACACGTATATAGTAAACAAATAATGAACATTAAAATAAAAAAAACAAAAGATAAAAAAAGCAAAGCATTTTATGTGAATTAAAGATAAGATTTTTCTTATGAGTAGTTATTTAGTCATGTGGTTTGGAAAATTATAGACCTAAATACATTGTTTAGACTAACAGTCCTTCAAAACACATCCTCATTATAATATGAACCAATTTAAAAAATTGTAATAAATACAAGAGCTGTAGGCAAAATTAAGATTGTTTCTATTGTTTAAAATGTAATGAACTAATGAAAATAGTTACTAGCTCAATAGCGGTACATTAGACAATATGATAACCAGAACAAGGAGTGCTAGGAGAACAGTTGACAGTTGAAAACTAAACTATAATCAGTCCGAGAAGCTTCAATTGATAGACATCTCTAGTACATACATAACGTTGTACTTATCAATCTGTTGACTACTAGCTACTAGAGATCAACCAGGCTCATTAGTAGCGTTGTCAGGATAAAGAGAGTTGGTTTAAACTATCCCCGTGAATACATGTTCTCATCATTTAGGGGAACATTCCCATGGGGGGTATTTAGGCACCTTAGTGCTTGTTTGGGTTACAAACATACATTAATGGTATGAGGATGAGGAAGATATAATCTTAGAGGAAATGTACCCCCATTGGCGTGGAGGTAGATTGGGAAACTATTTAAGGAAATCCACCTACATAACACCTGACCAGGATTAAAACTTTGATCTCCCCATCGTTTGTAACTCACTCCAACACGTTAGGGAAGCGTTTGCCCATGCAACCACCAACTATGAGTTGTAATTAAATAATTATGATAAATATTACAAGTGTCAAAGTATGATTGGTCAGATGGGTACCGAGTGGCGGAGAAAATATCACATCCCAGGTATAGTTTTAATGAGGTCTGCCCCCATTAACAACAGTCTCTAACAGCCACAAGTAGGTCTATAGCTGTTTCTCAAATACAAATTATAAAAAAATTGTTTTGGTGTATTGACTCACTGGAGCATACAATAAAAAAACTATTGTGCAGTTAAAAAGTAGTAAAAACAAATATTAATTGTGGTTGATTAAAATATATTCATTCAACATTCTATCAGTACAAAGTAAAACTTTTTTTTTTGGGTCATGTTTTTAGCATCTTTACTGCAACAAAATATAGAAAGTCTTTCTTCTTATTCTATAATGAATTTAAAATAATAATCTCATGGTTTAAATGAGGAGGGATAGCCAGCACACTTACCTTGGTGATACTGGAGTAGAGATTGTTTAGATAGAACACTAAAAAACACACAAACACATTTTTAATTTCTTATTCTATAATGAATTTAAAATAATAACCTCATGGTTTAAATGAGGAGGGATAGCCAGCACGCTTACCTTGGTGATACTGGAGTAGAAGTTGTTTAGAAAGAACACTAAAAAACACACAAACACATTTTTAAGGACAAGCTTTCACTGTCACCAACAGCTTCATCAGGTTAAGAAAGTAGACTGATCTCTTGACCTGATGAAGTTGTCCGTGACAGTGAAAGCTTGTCCTTAAAAATGTGTTTGTGTGTTTTTTAGTATTATATCTAAACAATTTCTACTCCAGTATCACCAAGGTAAGTGTGCTGGCTATTTTAAACCATGATCTAGCCTAGTAATCTATTCCATATAAATAATAATATCATAATATAAACTATTTACAGTAATAAAATATTAAAATGTGAACAGATACAACATTTGAAATTAAATCAAGAGTTAACTTAAATATAGCTAACAATAAAGGTAGGGTTTCTAGAGTGAAAATAAAGTGTTAAAATTTTCAATTTCAAAACTAAATTTTCTTCCAGCAACAGCCAAAGCGTCTTCCAGGAGGTCTTTAAGGTTTTGTAGGTAGACACCATTAAAAATAGTGTTGTTAAATAAGGATATCATTTAATGATACTCACTTTAATTTTTGATTCTACACATGTTATTTATGTTTAAAAGACACCAATAAAAAATGACACCAACTTCAAAAAACTAAAATTGGCAACATCTCTTCAATGAACCCAATATTAAATAAGCAATTACGGTTATGTCTTAAACATAATTTTTTCCCACACTATCTGCATCTTTGTACATAGACCAGTGAGTGTTGATTGGCTGTGATAGTTTTAGAAGTACAATGCTTTGTACCATAAGTTTAGTCTATAGTTACACACAATTTATTTTTAAAGTTGGAGTCAATGATTTTATAGATTATTTTATATTAAGAAAATGTTTATCAAAATGCAATAAACTTGAGTCACAAATGTAATTCAAAATAGGGCTTGATTTTATGTATTAACATAAAACTCCTTTAAATTAGAACATAAAGATATAGTTTACAAAGATTGAAGAGTAACATTTTTAGGGATATGTCTACAGGGATTCTTAGCTTGAATGTCTGAAAACTAAACATAATCTGGAATGTTTATTAATAAGTAATACCGTAAGTAGGCTATTTAAGTAATTTCATCTACTACATCGCACATTCACCAATTAACGAAGAAAGAGTGACTAGTGTTCTTGATTTAATCTTAACGACCCACATGTTTCCTTACAAAATCAACACTAATATTAAGTACATTTAAAATTAACTTACTTTATTCAGTTGTTTACATTTTTATAGCAAAAGCTTGCAACTTTTTTATTTATTAAATTCTATTTTATTCTAGACTATTTAATGGCTCCCCCAACCTCATCCATGATGGTTAAATTTATTTTCTCAAAACATTTTTTCTTCTTCTTGGCCTAAAACGTGTTTGTTTTTTTAAACATTTTTAGCGTATAAACCGAACGGGTAGTAAGACGCGGTGCTAAATATTATTATTATTATTTAACATTTTTGTTTTCCTGTGACATAGTGAATTCTTGTGTTTTAGTTTTCTGGAATTATCTATTAAAATAAAAATGTGTGCGAAATCAATAAACAAAGTAAAAGGAGAGTTAAAAGAGGGTCTATGTAAGGAATAGTAACTTCATTAAGTAGTTACAGTAAAAATGATGGGTAGCACTATAGTGATACAAATTATTATTATTATTATTATTATTATTATTATTATTATTATTATTATTATTATTATTATTATTATTAGCACCGCGTCTTACTACCCGTTCGGGTTATACGCACTTACGCTAATGGGCAATGGTAGGGTGATTGTGAGATGAAATGGAGGACCTACAGTTTAACGTGGAATCCGAACCACGATGGAGGCCTGGCATTCCCCACATTCACAAGATGTCTTGTCAGAGGTGAAGGAAGGGTTTGGTAATCAGATAAATCTAAGCCGGTAGCAGGGATTGAACCCCGGCCGCCAGCACAGAAGTCTGACACCTTACCCCTAGACCGCCAGGTCACCGGTGATACAAAAAATTAGCTTATGTATATAGGGCTGTTATTTTTGAGGGGCAGCTTGTGACCAAGCCCTGCTAGTTCCATATGGCAAGAATTTGTTTTAACTTTGAGCGCCTCGTAACATAACTATGCTATTAGATGCTGTGAATATGATAAGACATCAATAAGCTAGTCTAGGAATTGAGGATGAATACCACAATATATTATTAATAATACTTGTACGCACATCAATAGGCAGCTGAAATAATTAAGTTCATTTATTGTGGTTTGTCGGTAAAAAAGATATTAAGGTTCCAATCTTGGCCGTTTATTTAGACGCTGATTTTTTCTATATGGTTTCTCATTCTCCCTAAAGGTAAACATAGGAACATTTGCTATAAATTCCCCCTCTGTCATCCCTAATCCATTAGTATAATTAAATGCATAGAGCCAGGATGCAGAGCAAAAATAGTTCCAAGAAGGTGCAACTAGCTTAAATCCAAGACATCCCTTCCCCACCTGCTCCTCAATCCAAAACATCCCTTCCCCACCTGATCCTCAATAAAAAACATCCCTTCCCCACCTGCTCCTCAATACAAAATGTTTGAATGTCATTTGTTTTTGAAGCTATATCTGGAGATCTAAATACCATGAAAATATATATACACAATATTTCGTATTTTATTTGGAGTTAAGTTAATTCTCCTTGAGAAAAAGTTTAAAAAGTTATTTTTGCCAAAGCAAATTCAAAATCAATGAATGAGCGATGTATAGGTTTCCCTATGAACTGAGCCATCCTGTGAATACAGTGTAGTCGACAAAATATCAATAAAACTATCCAAATGATAAGTAAAATATCTAAAGAGCTTCCTGAAAGTCCACCTATACATAAATAAAAGTAAGAAAAGTCAGAGAATGTTCCTCATCTCTGACCTGCGGTAGCGAGACGAGCCCAGGGGGATCTATAGTCCCTCGGCTGAGGGTTTGAAGGTGGATATGGAGAATGTCCCTCATCTCTGACCTGAGACGACCCCAGGGGGATCTATAGTCCCTCGGCTGAGGGTTTGAAGGTGGATATGGAGAATGTCCCTCATCTCTGACCTGCGGTAGCGAGACGACCCCAGGGGGATCTATAGTCCCTCGGCTGAGGGTTTGAAGGTGGATATGGAGAATGTCCCTCATCTCTGACCTGCGGTAGCGAGTCGACCCCAGGGGGATCTATAGTCCCTCGGCTGAGGGTTTGAAGGTGGATATGGAGACTGCTTCACCTTGAAGTAGTCATTGGGAGCATGCATGACAAATGTCATAGTCTCCAACTTGCGGGGAGTTTCCTCGTCATAGGCTGAAACAGTGTGTCAGTAGACATAAGTTAGACAAATGTGAGCCAGGAGCAAATGAGACCTAGGCTGTATTTATTATTTAGAATATGTTTTACATTTAATTAACCCTAATTAGATAATATTTAATAATTTACAATGCATATTATTTTTAATTGTATATTTTTTTACTATTTGTTGGACCGTGTATAATGCAATTTGTTTTAAAAGGCGCTAGTTTTGATTCTTTGACCACAAAATTTGTAATTACTTTGGGAATAATGAACATTTCATCTCAGTCCCTAGTATTCCAAAACACAAGGACCGATATACA
Organism: Timema californicum; assembly: GCA_902141385.1. Lineage (NCBI taxonomy): Eukaryota > Metazoa > Arthropoda > Insecta > Phasmatodea > Timematidae > Timema > Timema californicum. Next base: position 38,238 of record CABFOW010004030.1, on the reverse strand, counting down.
GCCTAAGAGTAATCATATATAGGTTTTATTTGTTTGTAACAAAGTGTATCGTTAAAGAATCATATTTAAGCTTTACATGCCACAAGTAACGTGGGATTGATAGATTTACTTTCCCTCCAAAGGAAGTTGTGCTACCGATTTTAACTGCTCATCAGTATGTCTTGAGGCGAGCACATACTCCAAGACCACCGTTACTGTCACTACTATAAGAGGACGGGTGGTAAGAACATGTAGGATTGCCTTTACTCAGGCATGTCAAACTTGCGGGCCAATTCATGAGTCTGTGTGGCCCGCAGACTTTTGATGAACAAACATAGAATGCAGCTCAATATTTATTTTGATAAATGTTGTAGAAATATAATATTTGGGATTATGAAATTTGGGAATCAGTCATTATTTTGGCTAATCTATCATCGAACTGGTGTACTAAATTTTTATTCCTCACCACTTTAAGGATTGACTCGGTCATCTTGACGTGCAACCCTTCTTTAAAATATGGTAGGTCATACATTTTTTTTGCAGGTCATCTATATTTAATGACTTAACAACATTTTGTGATTCCAAGTGACCCCCAAAAAATTCAGACCTTTAGTACCTTTTAAATAAAGCTACCTAGAAGGCCGATGAGACGCATTTTGTTGTTACTTACAACTGATGATATTTTTAAAATATATTTTTCCTGTTTATAATTGGTGTTTATTACAAATCCCACCATTCACGTGTATTGATTTCTTCCTAACCTCAGTTGAGATTACAATTTTCAACCAATTCTTTTAGACACACAAAAGCCACTAGATTTGGTGCTTGCTGTAAGGCTTCTAAATATCAAAAAACAAGTGCATGCAGTGAAAGAAGATTGTGCTCGACCCAAGTATAGGAGATGTGAATCACACTCGCGCTAAACGCTGTTGACAGAAATTGTGATTTTGTATGAATTCAGAATCATAAACAAAACTATTGGTACCGATTTACTTTTAACTAACTTGTGTTGTACTAGGGGTTAGGGCTGTCCTCGATAAGTGCAATTTGGGTTTACTGTATTTTTTCTAAAGATGACATAGTCCATAACAAATGGCAGCTCTTTAGGGTATTGACAAGTTGAAAGACAGATCTTTAGGGTATTGACAAGTTGAAATACAGATCTTTAGGGTATTGACAAGTTGAAAGACAGATCTTTAGGGTATTGACAAGTTGAAAGACAGATCTTTAGGGTATTAACAAGTTGAAAGACATATCTTTAGGGTATTGACAAGTTGAAAGACAGATCTTTAGGGTATTGACAAGGTGAAAGACAGATCTTTAGGGTATTGACAAGTTGAAAGACAGATCTTTAGGGTATTGACAAGTTGAAAGACAGATCTTTAGGGTATTGACAAGTTGAAAGACAGATCTTTAGGGTATTGACAAGTTGAAAGACAGATCTTTAGGGTATTGAAAAGTTGAAAGACAGATCTTTAGGGTATTGACAAGTTGAAAGACAGATATTGACTGCATTATGTGTGGATACAGTTTTATTTTTATTAGAGATTTAATAAATTCACAATGGTTCATTTAATTTTTGAGTTTAATTAGGGAAAGCCATGATTTAGTAAAAATAAAAGCTAAGAACATATACCATACAGTAAAAATAGCTTAGTTTTAAAAATTGTAAACACGAGAAAGAAAACTGCTACTAGTCAAATGGACAGGTGCCGGACAGCCCTTCTAGGTGGACAGTTAGTTCCTGTCCTGGTGTTAATCACCAGTATGTGCAATGTTTGGCGGCAAACAAGAGGAAGTGGGGGAGTTTGATAGTCCTGCCCTGACTCATGTCTAGATCTCTGAAACATCACCTTCACCCCCCTGACTCACAATTCAAACAATCTCTAGTGTGAGCACAAGCCTAGTGTTTATTTATTAAAATAAACTAGTTTTTTATGCACCATAACAAAACAAAATATAGCTTTAAGGTGGGGTTGTAGAGAAGGGGAGTGTTTTTGAGGGTTTTATAGCAAAATTTTTCCAAAATAAATATTTCTCCAGTACAAACAGAAGAGTTTAATTTCCTTCCCATGGTGACCTCACCAGTTGTTGAATACCTGTCAAGCATGTCCTGGAATTGAATGACAACTTTTATCTTCATTTAAAAAGTTTCTCATCTGATTCCTCCATGTTCATGGTAAATATTCACCATATATCACCATACGAAGAAAATTAAGCTCTTATGTTTGTAATGGAGCGTTGTTTTATTTGTTTTGGCCAAACAAATGTTTTACTATAAAAACTGTAAGAACCCTGGCCATGTCCCACCTTAATAAATAGAAGCCTGATCATTTTAGGTGACCAGAATTATAGGTCACATGGTCTAAGAAGTCACTCTCATGAATCGTGATGGACTGGACAACCGATGAATGTGAGGTTGGGGTTTTAATTTTGAATGGGTGGGTTGAGGGTGGTTTTCCTAAATAGATTTACACAATCCCTACATGCAACTGTGTGGCTATCCTACAGTAAGTACATGTTCCATGAATGTACTCTCGAGAAACTCTCGGAAATCAAGATGGCGTCTTCACCTTCAGTGAACATTTATTTTTATGCACCCTAATCATATTTTGTCAGTACTCACATTTTTATATAAAAAATAATTAATATTACTTTATTGCCATTGTTACAACCTCAAATATTAGAAATAAATGTATGGAGTTTTTTAACCAAAATATAGTGACCACCGCCATCTTTAATACGTTTGAATTTGAATGATTATTACAAACAACTTCTCAAAATGATTTATTTTTTATTCAATGATTTAAATAGTTGATTTATTTTTGTTAAAAGGTGAAGGAAAGCCTACTATGGTAGTACTCATAATGGTATTTTGCCATGAGGTGCTAACAAGTGTTTAATTAACTAATCATCGCCATCATTGGGTAACACAACATTGTATTTTTTGCAACAAGTATAGTCATGCAACTGCAAGAAATCGTTCAGGGTATTCCTGAATTCAAACAACAATAGTTTTTTTGTTTGGCAAGGTGTTATACTGTCGCACAAGCCCTTCACTAATTTTAAAACTTTGTTTGGTGCCAGAGGAACTTTATTTAGCACTGTGATCAGGAGCAAACTTTGTGAAGGTTCATCTTTGTAGCAATCAAAGTATAAGGGGTCAGGGGCAGGAGAATAAAAAATCAAGCTTTTCCCCACACAGGTTAGAAGGTGAGCTCGCCTAGAATTTTCTAGGTAGACTTCATTAGTCAGAGGTAGCAACGAAAGCTGTGGCGGTCGTGTGAGCTGAGTGACTATCCTGATCAGGAGTTTACTCTTGCCTATGAAGTTGGTTTACATAACAGGCATCCATAAAGAGTGACACTTGTTTGTGATCTTCAACCATTTTTACTGTTTCTTTCCAACATTATGCTACCCCCCCCCCCCC
>CABFOW010004030.1:0-34124 GCA_902141385.1 Timema californicum | reverse complement strand
TCATGATCCCAGCATAGCCGATATATATACAAAACATCATTCTCAGAGGGGGGAGGGGGGGAGACCGAAGGAATAGGAAGGCTGAAGAACATCACAATCTAAGGAGAGAGGTGGTTCCGGAACAATATAGAAGCGCCTCGACGCTACGCGTGGCCGGTTGCGGAACTCTTCTTTCTTTTTTCTTCGGCTGGCTGGACACGTGTTCGAGCTTCGCTGTGGGCTAGCTCGGGTGTGGCGTTCAGTCTGTTAGTGGTATCTTCCGAGAGCAGAGGCCGGTGATCGAGTTCGTGCCGTGTGTAGACCTTCCGAGAGCGGGTTCCTCGAGTTGGTGAGTGTTGACCCATTGTTATTACATGTAAGTCGTTACAATTAAAAGTGAAAGACCTTTCTATAGCGTATTAAAAACTTGTTTTTTCTGTAACAAAATACGAAGCTGTCGTGTCGCATCCAACAACATCAAGTATTACATCCTTGTGCTTGTCCACAGTAACTGCTGATCCTCCTTAATAGGTGATACCACGACCATTTGTACTTGCTGACAGTTTGTTGCAGGGATAAAGAAGCAACAAGAAGACGTAGGTGCCATCAGAAATGGTGTTGACATAATTTACCGGCTCTACTGCTTGCAGAGCAACTATGACATCTGCACTGTTGATCCACAAACTTCAGCGGGACTCAGGTCTGGTACTGACACAGTGAGCTCAGTGAGCTCATGCTCCTGTGTGTATGGAGCAAGAAAGTCGACATTCTCAATATATTGACAAATATGATTTATGAGCTGGTTTTTATTCTTTGCCAATGTTAGAACAACTCTTTGGAGTGGTATTGGAGATGATAAGTAATAATGCTATCTTCAGAAACACTATTTTTTCCTTGAGATGCCTTTGTGTACTGTTTGTATCTTTCAAATACCAGAGAGACATTACACTTTCGTAGCTTTGATATCAGAGCTGTTTTGAAGCGAGACATGAAATCAATGACTGTATTATGCTCAGACCAAGGTACAATCCACTAAAAAGCTGAACCATCGATCATTGTACATGTGGATCTTGGAGATGTAGTCTGAGGAGAAATTTTCACGTAGAATATTCTCTTCAACGTTTATTTTGCTGCACATATTCTGATATTCCCCAGAATCATTGGACATGAGATGTAGGAGCCGACGCTTTCTCTTGAGAAATAAACTCTTAGTGATTATCTTTCTTAAACTCGGTGGAAGGCCGCTAGCTCATACATGAGTATATTACATGAATGTAGTCTCCAATCACAAGTCACTCCAGATTACATTCCAAGACATGAGGCATCATAAGCTCTTCTTCCATGAATTGTCTAAGGACTTCCTGAACCATTTTTTCAATTGATCCTAAATAAACCAAGCCATATTAACTATATTTATGAGAAAAAAATATGGTGACACGTGGTTGTTGGCTTCAATGTGTAATGGCCAATTCCTTTCCCTCTGTTTGTTTATTTTAGCCCCGCGGCTTACTAGAGATTAGGAAGGTAATATTTAAAGAAAGTGCACCTGTATTTACATGGAGGGAGATTGGAAAACAATTTTGGAAAAACCACCCTGAGTACACCTGACCGAGATTCAAACCTCAATTTCCCCACAGTGGTGGATCCAGAAAGGGGGGGGGGGCAATTGGGGCGATCCCCCGCCCATCCCCTAACCCCCGGCGCATAGAAACCTATATCTTGTTATTGTAAAGAATGGCTAACTTGTATAAACAGCTACCTCTCCCTTGCCCTGTATTCTACATGAGCTAACTGATAGCTCTCTCAACTGAGTTCTATGTGCAGCCAATTGTTGTCAACTCCTAAGTAAGACGTTTGACATGACTGCAGATCAACATTTTAGAAAACATTCTAAAATAATCTTACGTAAGGAGTGTTGATAGATTTAAACTAAAGACTTAGATAGTTATTGATAAAAAGATTAACGAGAAAGAAAAAGCTAAAAAGTTAAATTAATGGAAAGTGAAATTAATGCGTTAAAATCATTTTATTTTAGTAAGAATCTTAGGTTAAATAAAAACATATATAATAATATGAGTCAAAGGGTCATGAGTCATCAACACAGAAACACTGTTAAAAGGAGTAAGGGACGTCAATTCTTCCAAAAAAGACTTAGATACATGGTTATATAATTATGTATAATATCTTAAATTAAATAAGGTTTCTAATCAATGTAGCCCACACTATATTAGTTTATATTATCTCCTCCACTTTTATTTTTAACTGGTGTAATCGATTTTACCCCTCCATTTAACTTATTTTAATGTTTATGCAATCTGTCACCTTATTTCAAATAATTGTTATCTCTCAGTATATCATATCACCCTATTTAACTTTTTTAACTACTCTATCTCACTGTATTTAATGATTTGAATTGTAATTTTCACTTTTTTTTATTCTGTTACCTTGTTCCACTTATAACAATTTATTCTATAGCTTAGCCTATTATTTTTAATTAAGCCATTCTATTTGTTATGACCATATTACACTTATTGTTTTGTTTAAATTCTTGACTTGCAGGTTTATTTATAAATATTGTCAACCATATATTTTTAATTCATTTTACTAGCCCCCTTTGACTCATATTATTTTATATGTTTTTATTTAACCTAAGATTCTTATTAAAATAAAATGATTTTAACGCATTAATTTCACTTTCCATTAATTTAACTTTTTAGCTTTTTCTTTCTCGTTAATCTTTTTATCAATAACTATCTAAGTCTTTAGTTTTAATGACTGCAGATACTAAAACTACAAGAGGCATCATAAATACCGTGACCTTGTGTTCTTGACTTGAGTTTGTTGAACTCATAGGATATGAGAAGGGAGAGTTGTTGTCACCGTTTATCACCATCACCATTATTATTATTATTATTATTATTATTATTATTATTATTACCACCACATCTTACTACCCGTTCGGGTTTTACGCACTTACGCTAATGTGTAACGGTAGGGTGGTTGTGAGATGAAATGGAGGACCTACAGTAGGGCAGAGCATAATTATTTTTTTCCGAAATTCTTTACCCGCTAGCACGGAAAAGTTGTGGAATGGTTTCAGAAACATATGTACAAAATTTCAGATTAATCTATAAATATCTTTCAGTTCCACTTTTGCGTCTTAACCCATTCTATTGTGCACGTTTATTATAGCAGCCTACATTAGCCCGGTATCCATGGTTACGCGACAAATATTTTCATTATTCATTTATTCTAACAATTATATACTTCAGTCTAAGTACTTTGTACTGCATTGAACTGCTAGCACCATCTATCAGCTTCAATATGAAGTATTCAGACTGGCTAAAAGTTGAGTGGTTCATTGATAGATGGCATTAGAGTAATTTATTGCAATGAACGCCAGGGCACATTCAGGCAGCCATGGACGTTGATCAACGCCTGCGTCAGGGACAATAGATGGCACTAACTTACACTATAAAGATTGCACGAGCGAAATCAAGGCCATCTGCGGGGAAGTCCCCTAGTAATTTCAGCTTTCTCATGTTCGTTCATTGTAGTGTGACCGTTGGTCGAATACTCTGCTTGTGACACTTTCCTAGTTCCGGTATTCATTTGTAGTGCCTAAATTTGATTGCAAAATAGTACATGTGAAAGTGTTTATCGGATTTTTAATAGTGTTGAACTAGTAGTGTACTTAATAGATATAATGGAGAAATGTCATAATCGTCAGAAAATGTGAAGAAGCTGACGATTAAAAGGCACAGTAAAGGTGATGTTTTTTTGTCCCATTTTGGGGAACCAGCAGAATTAAGTTAAGAGAAATGAATTGAAAAATAATACACCCATACGGGCAATAGCAGTTTAGGCTACTGAAAAGGTTGAAACAATTTGGCAGGCCGCCTCAATTCCAACAATTTCAAGGGAAAGAATAGTCAAAATGATTAGATCATATAATGATAAATACAAGAGCATAAAGAAACAGAAGAAAAAGATGAAGTCCAAATTACAAATTTTCGGTGACCTGGTGGTCTAGGGGTAAGGTGTCAGACTTCTATGCTGGCGGCCGGGGTTCAATCCCAGGTCCCGGCAAAGATTTTTCTGATTACCAAACCCTTCCTTCACCTCTGACAAGACATCTTGTGAATGTGAGGAATGCCAGGTCTCCACCGTGGTTCGGATTCCACGTTAAACTATAGGTCCTTCATTTCATCTCACAATCACCCTACCATTACACATTAGTGTAAGTGCGTATAACCTGAACGGGTAGTAAGACGCGGTGCTAATAATAATAATAATAATACAAATTTTCCAATCTAAAGCAAAACAGCTGTACCGTGGATAGAGACTAGCCCAGCACCAACAACGTCTGTGTACTCACCATATTCAACAGTCAAGCTGGGGTCTCGTACAAATGCTACGGTCACGCCACGGAACGACCCTGTCCATCCTCGCTGCAATAGACTCTGTTTGGGAACTCAAAAGTTTAAGTCAAATATTTGGCTGACTCAAACTATCCATTTGAAGAGCGCTTGCGCGAGGTGGCCAGTCTAAGTGGTCCCCTGTGCGTTGATTGCCCGTGGTCACCCCCACCCCCTTTGCTGTGTGTCTCAACGGAGCTGTGTGCGGACGACATGGAAGACATAAGCTATTGTGATTGGCTGTTCATGACCGCATTTTGAAGTCATTGTTACCTCCCATGTTTCCCCCCTGCTGAGCAGAACTAGATATAAGCATATGTTTGGCAAGGTACGGCACTCTTTGATGCCATCTAGAAGTAGGGCACACTTGGGCACTATGTACGGCCTCAGGATATTTATTATGTAAGTTATCGTAAAAGAATAAATTTGATCTTTGGCCACCTAGTAATTTTCAGGCTAGGGTTCGAATCTTGGTGAAGAGTAATGTAAATTGTTATATATTTGATCGTTGGCCATGAGCTAGTAGTTTTCAGGCTAGGGTTCAATTCTTGGTATTAATAAGGTAAATTGTTATATATTTTGACCTTTGGCCATGAGCTAGTATTTTCCAGGCTAGGGTTGTAAACATGGTTATACGTAGCCACCTGTCCGGAGTTATAAGTATCTGATTATTAGTTGTGTTAGCGGTCATATGATGTTAACTGTGGGTCACCTTGTTTACTTTCTTGTAGGTCGTATTATTAATGGGTTTATTTTTTGTATTATCGGCCAGATGAAGTTAGTTCAATGTTACTATGTTTATTATGTTAACTGACAGGTTAGAAGCAAGTTTAGTTGTGATGTGAGTTCATTGTTGCCTTTATTTCTTTGTAGGTGTATTTGTTATTTAGTACGACATTGTAGATACGTATTTACGCAGTGCGTTAGCTGACATATGTGTTGTACCTTTAGGTACTATGAGTAGCAAGATGTTTCGAGTATTTTCTTGCGTAGGCTTTGAGCCGCGACATTTATAATTATAGAACTCTCTTTTTTGAAACTGTTTTCTGTTATTATAGAACTTCGTATTATTTCTTTAAATGTATGGAACATAGTGTTGTCAGACACGACGGAGAATCAATCTTGTCTTTAGGTCTATCAGACCAAATTGTATATTATTTTCTGTTTTAACATATATTGTAATAAGCTAGCCTTTGGGCCATATGAGTAATTTTCGCTTAGTTCTTGCCTTTACCCAGGCATCATCTTAGTAATTTCCTTTAGGCTTAACTATAATCATGCTGGTGAGACAGGAGTCGGAAGGGCTTGAAGATAACAGATCAATAAAGGTCCCTGGTGATTTACTTGTCTTTATATTGTAATTTAACAACTCACTTCCTGTGGGGGTGAGCTGCCCTATTGGAACATTGGTGGTACTGTTATAGGTACGCAACCACACAGGGGGTGTGGTTGACAGCGTCTGTCTGATATTTGTTCTTACAAGTGTGCATCTCTCAACGGATGTAAATGCCCACGTGAAAGAAAAGTTCCAGACTTGGAAAGACTGTTTCTTGAGGATCAGAGGACTTCAAGGAAAATGGTGATAGGCCCAGTTGATATGGCGACAACACAGAAACTTAGGAAACGAACGTACAGGTTTGAAAAGGAACAGGAAAGGTTCAGAAAAGGGGGAAATAAAAGTGAAAACGCAACCACAGCTGTTTCATGTGAAGTTATTTCACTCTTCTGATCTTGTTGATGAGCAACAGTGTCAGGAACTTACTGATATAGCTTCAACCTCATCGCAATCGAATGTAAGTGGTAAGAGTATATCACAAACAACCCACCTTCCAGCCCTAGCTAGTGCGACAGAATGGGAGTGTCCGACAGAGCTACGGCAACAGTAGCAAGTGCACTTCTTGAAGACTTAGGAGTTGTGACACATGACAACATGTCCAATGTTATAGACAAGCATAAGATAAGAAGGTAAAGAAAGAAATATCGCATGGAACACCAAGTCCCAGATTTCAATTTATTTGACACCAATAACTTGAAAGTACTGTATTTTGATGGTCGAAAAGATCAAACTGTAACTCAGAAGAACATTGAGGAACGCTGCATCAGTAAAGAGTGCTTGAAGAACACGTGACACTAATAGAAGGACCTGGCTCCAAATATGCAGGCCACGTTTCACCAATAACCTCTTGTTCTAAAGACATTACTGAAAGTATAACGAAATTCTGCAAAGCACGTCATATTGATTTCACTACACTGTTAGCATTAGGAGGTGATGGGACCCCAGTAAATACGGGAAATAAGAGTGGTGTTTTCCGCCGTATGTAAGTATTTTGTAAGAAATCTTTACATTGGTTTGTGTGCCAGCTTCATGGTAATGAGCTACTGCTCAGGCACCTAAAGCAGCACTTGGATGGTGATACAGCTATCCCTAAAATGTAGCGAGGTCCAATTGGAAAACAGCTTCAGAATTGTGAACTTTAAGGAAATTGAGACCGCAGTTCTTTCTCTAGACAAAACTGAACTGAGCACAGACCAGATATACCTGCGAGATATCTACACTGCAGTGACAAATGGTGGCTGTCCTGAAAATTTGTCTCACAAAAATCCTGTAAATCTTTCCCATACCCGCTGGTTGACAACTGCTAATCAAATCTTGCGTGTTTATATTGGTACACAGGATCCCTCCAATGAACTACAAGCTTTGGCTGAGTTTATCACGAAGGTTTACGCACCTGCGTGGTTCAGAATCTAACTGCATTCCAAATGTACAGATGAACCACGAAATCTTTGGAAAACAATTCAAGCTTCACGTTATCTTACAGACAATCTGAGGCTAGTTGTGGATCGCGTCATCCAAAGAAATGGCTACTTTGGTCATCCTGAAGCAACAACCCTAATGCTTGTTGACCCAGAACCAGAATGTGCGAGAACTTTCCCTCCGCAGGATTTTGAAAGCAAGGAAAGAAACGGGACCAAGAGTTTGTGTGTTCCAAATTCCTGAACTTAACAGCTAAATCTTACGTGGATCTCTTTGACTGGCAAAATTGCTAACTAACGAAACTTCCGATTACCACTCACTTGTCGAACGAGGACATAGCCCAACTGATAAAGTCTGGTGAATGTCCAGTGTCGGCATTGGGAAACATAAACTTCCCGAGTCACACTCAATGTGTTTAAAGAGGAGTAAAACTGACAATAGGAGGTTCCCTTGCAGTCACCAGGGAGACCAAGCGTGATGGATCCATCAGATCCAGAATGGGGTCCAGGCGTGTCATGCCATAGTCACCAGGGAGACCAAGCGTGATGGATCCATCAGATCCAGAATGGGGTCCAGGCGTGTCATGCCATAGTCACCAGGGAGACCAAGCGTGATGGATCCATCAGATCCAGAATGGGGTCCAGGCGTGTCATGCCATAGTCACCAGGGAGACCAAGCGTGATGGATCCATCAGATCCAGAATGGGGTCCAGGCGTGTCATGCCATAGTCACCAGGGAGACCAAGCGTGATGGATCCATCAGATCCAGAATGGGGTCCAGGCGTGTCATGCCATAGTCACCAGGGAGACCAAGCGTGATGGATCCATCAGATCCAGAATGGGGTCCAGGCGTGTCATGCCATAGTCACCAGGGAGACCAAGCGTGATGGATCCATCAGATCCAGAATGGGGTCCAGGCGTGTCATGCCATAGTCACCAGGGAGACCAAGCGTGATGGATCCATCAGATCCAGAATGGGGTCCAGGCGTGTCATGCCATAGTCACCAGGGAGACCAAGCGTGATGGATCCATCAGATCCAGAATGGGGTCCAGGCGTGTCATGCCATAGTCACCAGGGAGACCAAGCGTGATGGATCCATCAGATCCAGAATGGGGTCCAGGCGTGTCATGCCATAGTCACCAGGGAGACCAAGCGTGATGGATCCATCAGATCCAGAATGGGGTCCAGGCGTGTCATGCCATAGTCACCAGGGAGACCAAGCGTGATGGATCCATCAGATCCAGAATGGGGTCCAGGCGTGTCATGCCATAGTCACCAGGGAGACCAAGCGTGATGGATCCATCAGATCCAGAATGGGGTCCAGGCGTGTCATGCCATAGTCACCAGGGAGACCAAGCGTGATGGATCCATCAGATCCAGAATGGGGTCCAGGCGTGTCATGCCATAGTCACCAGGGAGACCAAGCGTGATGGATCCATCAGATCCAGAATGGGGTCCAGGCGTGTCATGCCATAGTCACCAGGGAGACCAAGCGTGATGGATCCATCAGATCCAGAATGGGGTCCAGGCGTGTCATGCCATAGTCACCAGGGAGACCAAGCGTGATGGATCCATCAGATCCAGAATGGGGTCCAGGCGTGTCATGCCATAGTCACCAGGGAGACCAAGCGTGATGGATCCATCAGATCCAGAATGGGGTCCAGGCGTGTCATGCCATAGTCACCAGGGAGACCAAGCGTGATGGATCCATCAGATCCAGAATGGGGTCCAGGCGTGTCATGCCATAGTCACCAGGGAGACCAAGCGTGATGGATCCATCAGATCCAGAATGGGGTCCAGGCGTGTCATGCCATAGTCACCAGGGAGACCAAGCGTGATGGATCCATCAGATCCAGAATGGGGTCCAGGCGTGTCATGCCATAGTCACCAGGGAGACCAAGCGTGATGGATCCATCAGATCCAGAATGGGGTCCAGGCGTGTCATGCCATAGTCACCAGGGAGACCAAGCGTGATGGATCCATCAGATCCAGAATGGGGTCCAGGCGTGTCATGCCATAGTCACCAGGGAGACCAAGCGTGATGGATCCATCAGATCCAGAATGGGGTCCAGGCGTGTCATGCCATAGTCACCAGGGAGACCAAGCGTGATGGATCCATCAGATCCAGAATGGGGTCCAGGCGTGTCATGCCATAGTCACCAGGGAGACCAAGCGTGATGGATCCATCAGATCCAGAATGGGGTCCAGGCGTGTCATGCCATAGTCACCAGGGAGACCAAGCGTGATGGATCCATCAGATCCAGAATGGGGTCCAGGCGTGTCATGCCATAGTCACCAGGGAGACCAAGCGTGATGGATCCATCAGATCCAGAATGGGGTCCAGGCGTGTCATGCCATAGTCACCAGGGAGACCAAGCGTGATGGATCCATCAGATCCAGAATGGGGTCCAGGCGTGTCATGCCATAGTCACCAGGGAGACCAAGCGTGATGGATCCATCAGATCCAGAATGGGGTCCAGGCGTGTCATGCCATAGTCACCAGGGAGACCAAGCGTGATGGATCCATCAGATCCAGAATGGGGTCCAGGCGTGTCATGCCATAGTCACCAGGGAGACCAAGCGTGATGGATCCATCAGATCCAGAATGGGGTCCAGGCGTGTCATGCCATAGTCACCAGGGAGACCAAGCGTGATGGATCCATCAGATCCAGAATGGGGTCCAGGCGTGTCATGCCATAGTCACCAGGGAGACCAAGCGTGATGGATCCATCAGATCCAGAATGGGGTCCAGGCGTGTCATGCCATAGTCACCAGGGAGACCAAGCGTGATGGATCCATCAGATCCAGAATGGGGTCCAGGCGTGTCATGCCATAGTCACCAGGGAGACCAAGCGTGATGGATCCATCAGATCCAGAATGGGGTCCAGGCGTGTCATGCCATAGTCACCAGGGAGACCAAGCGTGATGGATCCATCAGATCCAGAATGGGGTCCAGGCGTGTCATGCCATAGTCACCAGGGAGACCAAGCGTGATGGATCCATCAGATCCAGAATGGGGTCCAGGCGTGTCATGCCATAGTCACCAGGGAGACCAAGCGTGATGGATCCATCAGATCCAGAATGGGGTCCAGGCGTGTCATGCCATAGTCACCAGGGAGACCAAGCGTGATGGATCCATCAGATCCAGAATGGGGTCCAGGCGTGTCATGCCATAGTCACCAGGGAGACCAAGCGTGATGGATCCATCAGATCCAGAATGGGGTCCAGGCGTGTCATGCCATAGTCACCAGGGAGACCAAGCGTGATGGATCCATCAGATCCAGAATGGGGTCCAGGCGTGTCATGCCATAGTCACCAGGGAGACCAAGCGTGATGGATCCATCAGATCCAGAATGGGGTCCAGGCGTGTCATGCCATAGTCACCAGGNGGGACCAGTGCACTCCTCACTGTCTACCCTAACTGCGCTCCTTGTTCTCTCTGTCTCTCTCCTTGTCCAACAGAGGGACCAGTGCACTCCTCACTGTCTACCCTAACTGCACTCCTTGTTCTCTCTGTCTCCCTCCTTGTCCAACAGTGAGACCAGTGCACTCCTCACTGTCTACCCTAACTGCACTCCTTGTTCTCTCTGTCTCCCTCCTTGTCCAACAGTGGGACCAGTGCACTCCTCATTGTCTACCCTAACTGCGCTCCTTGTTCTCTGTCTCCCTCCTTGTCCAACAGAGGGACCAGTGCACTCCTCACTGTCTACCCTAACTGCGCTCCTTGTTCTCTCTGTCTCCCTCCTTGTTTAGCAGAGGGACCAGTGCACTCCTCACTGTCTACCCTAACTGCGTTCCTTGCTCTCTCTATCTCCCTCCTTGTTTAGCAGGTATTCAGTAGCAAGCTCGCTTGTCTGGGGGATTAGAGGGCCCAGGGAAGGGAGTGGATAAAAGTCACACGTCTGAAAGACTCTAGCTTCTTTTAATTCCGGGCCAGTATTCTAGGAATGGAGGATTCCAGATTATTAACTGTGACCCTATACACACATGGTCGGCGATAGCCACGGTGCCCCCAGTCCGAGTTATGGACAGTGAAGTGAGTGGACCGGCGTGTCCAGGATTGGGCTAGCGTGCCCGAGCGGGTTGGCGCGTCCACCAATGGGTCGGAGTGGACCGGCGTGTCCAGGATTGGGCTAGCATGCCCGAGAGGGTTGGCGTGTCCACGAATGGGTCAGAGTGGACCGGCGTGTCCAGGATTGGGCTAGCATGCCCGAGCGGGTTGGCGTGTCCACAAATGGGTCAGAGTGGACCGGCGTGTCCAGGATTGGGCTAGCATGCCCGAGCGGGTTGGCGCGTCCACAAATGGGTCAGAGTGGACCGGCGTGTCCAGGATTGGGCTAGCATGCCCGAGCGGGTTGGCGCGTCCACAAATGGGTCAGAGTGGACCGGCGTGTCCAGGATTGGGCTAGCATGCCCGAGAGGGTTGGCGTGTCCACAAATGGGTCAGAGTGGACCGGCGTGTCCAGGATTGGGCTAGCATGCCCGAGCGGG
The DNA here is from genome assembly GCA_902141385.1 of Timema californicum. Lineage (NCBI taxonomy): Eukaryota > Metazoa > Arthropoda > Insecta > Phasmatodea > Timematidae > Timema > Timema californicum. Next base: position 22,481 of record CABFOW010004030.1, on the reverse strand, counting down.
TTGGCGCGTCCACAAATGGGTCAGAGTGGACCGGCGTGTCCAGGATTGGGCTAGCATGCCCGAGAGGGTTGGCGTGTCCACAAATGGGTCAGAGTGGACCGGCGTGTCCAGGATTGGGCTAGCATGCCCGAGCGGGTTGGCGCGTCCACAAATGGGTCAGAGTGGACCGGCGTGTCCAGGATTGGGCTAGCATGCCCGAGAGGGTTGGCGTGTCCACAAATGGGTCAGAGTGGACCGGCGTGTCCAGGATTGGGCTAGCATGCCCGAGCGGGTTGGCGCGTCCACAAATGGGTCGGAGTGGACCGGCGTGTCCAGGATTGGGCTAGCATGCCCGAGAGGGTTGGCGTGTCCACGAATGGGTCAGAGTGGACCGGCGTGTCCAGGATTGGGCTAGCATGCCCGAGAGGGTTGGCGTGTCCACAAATGGGTCAGAGTGGACCGGCGTGTCCAGGATTGGGCTAGCATGCCCGAGCGGGTTGGCGCGTCCACAAATGGGTCAGAGTGGACCGGCGTGTCCAGGATTGGGCTAGCATGCCCGAGAGGGTTGGCGTGTCCACGAATGGGTCGGAGAGTCCGGCGTTCGTTTATCGCGGTTCATCGCAGTGTGTCATGTGGGAGACACATGACGGTTTGTGTGGACTACACGGGTGATGTAGACATTTATTGTTATTGTGACTACATTTTTGTGAATTTTTTAATATCTGAATCATTATTACATATTTTATAGTTGTTAATTTATTTAGTTAATTTACTCCCATTTTATTGTGTTCTTATTAGTTTATTAATTTACAAACTTGAATATCGCTCTTTTTATTTAATTGAATGACTTGTTAAGTTGTAACTAATTTAGGTGTATAGTTAGTTAATCAGTGTATGTATTGTTTCATTTTTAATAATAAAAACCATGAATATTCCACTTTCATTTCCACTAATGTTTGATCGGCAGCCCACGCCAGTATCCTTAAAAGAACTCGCGATCCACATGGCTACTTGTGAACGACCTGTGACCTTCCCAGGTTGCATGGACCCTACGATACAATATAAAAAATTATGCCTGTAGAGGGTAAATATTTATTAATTTTCAGTGACATTTGTTTCGTATTTTGTATAAAAATTACAGATTTTCTAATAAAAAATTGTGATTTTTTTTTCTTAAAAGTTCTTTTTTTTATTATGTGTAACTAATAATGTGTAGTTTAAAGCTATTAGATGTATCTGCTCTTACATAAACTGTCATCAACATGGATGGTTTAATGAGACAGTCAACCCGTAGCCGAGTGTTTTTTTCTTCCTTATAAGCAAGCTCTTCAAGAACTTGACATAGCTATTTGCCTGTTGAGGGCTTATGCGTCCCAAATACACTGATAGGACTTCTTCTACAAACATACAAAGAGTTTGAATGTTCTGCGGATATTTTTTCCCGATGAGCATTTCTTGGCACTTCAGCAAAATCACTACCCATCACTCTGACTAAACAACTTTCAGCCATAAGGCAAGCCACATAAATCATCAGTGAATGCACACCTCCAAGTTTCAGAATGATAGTGGCAAATTTTCCAGAGTATACCCATGGAACTTAAAAACGTGATGACCGCAAGTAAATATTGGATCCATTCCTGTTTTGCAAGTTTTGTCAACAGATGCTGTCATCATCATATCAGGATGAGAGGTCAACAAACCAATAAGTGGTTGGCCTGTAGCTCAGTTTGACCTTCACAAAATGTTCTAGTGTTGTACCCATGATACAATGGGCATCCGCCATTATTGAGGATATCTTTTTAAAAAAAAGCAAAATCTTTTACTCTACCTTGTTGAGGAGAAAGTACACACTTACAAAGGGTTGATGGGAATTTAATGTGAAAGTTTTGAGGTATGGAAGGTGTCTTGGACCCATCATACTGAACAACGCTAGGATCATATCGGATAACTCGAACCTTAGACTTCGGAGACGAACCTTCACAAAGTGTGCTTCCGATCATAGCGCCAAATAATATTCCTCTAGCAGCAAACAAAGTTTTAAAACTAGTCAAGTGCTTATGTGACAGTGTAACACCTTTCCAAACCAAACAGTGTGGGTGTTTAAATGCAGGAATACCTTGCCGCTATCTTGAATTTTGGGAGTTTCCCAAGGGAATATTTGTGGTATCTACCATTTCCAGAACCCTCAAGTACCCCTTTATCAACAATAAAAGTAATAAAGGAGGTTCAGCTAAAATACCTCACTTGGCTGTCGAACTAAAGTGACTTTTCCAGAAATAAAATTCTTAGATGTGTCAATAAAGATGATATAACATGGTGTCTACTAAACTTGACCAATGAAATCCCCGACATTTTCCCTGATCATTTCCTAAGATTCCCGACTAAAAAAGTATGTCATATCCTTCTAACTCGCCGCCTCCCTCCCTCCACCCTCGTTTTTCTATTAATTTTTTTAATAATAATAATAATAAGTTTTAAAATTTGAATTAAAAATGTTTACTAGGAATTAAAAATATATTACACAGCTACAAACAAAAAAAATGACATTATAATTCACTGATTATTGTATTTCATATTTTGAGTAAAATATCAATTTCCCGGATTTTTATTGTGATTGACCAAATTCCCGACTTATTCCCGTTTTCCCCCGATCACTTCAAATTCCCGGCTAATTCCCGTTTTCCCTGAGTTTCCCGGATGGTAGAGACCCTGTATAAATATTTGATAGAGCAACATGATAGCAAACTAACCAAAGACATATGTGTCCGGGTCGAAACCCCACGTGGGTGGTGGACTGGCGTGTGTGGGGACAATCCATGTGATGACTGTGGACTTGTCACAGTATTGGTCTGTCAAGAATCCCCGCAGCTGGGCATAGTAAATACGGTTGTCTTGTCCGACCATTGACACAATGTCACCCACTTGGAAGTAGGTTCCCTAAAACAAGAGACAACGTGTGGCTTTGACAGCTTGTTCAGCTTATTACTGCTATTAATATATAAAGTACATATAAAGCACTTATTCTTTATTTTGATACAAGAAGAGTATTTTTTTAAAACGTAAAAACCTTTTTTTAACGTTTGTCTTCAAAATATTCGATTATTATTAGTGTCATATAAACTGAACTAGTTTTTACAGTTAATAATGTTGAGTACCACACCAGTAAAACTGTTTACATTGATTAATAATATATTTACTCACATGTCTTAGTGGTTTAATTATACATTCGCTCGAGTTTCCTAAGTGACCCGCCTAAAAAAAATGTGTATTTATTCCATTAATTATGGGCATCTTGTTTCAACACATCAAACAAACTATAGCAAGTCCAGTATAAACATATCGTGCAGTGTTATCACTCGCACTGGTGACTGTGTGGTCTAACCTGGTGATTGGTGACAACAGTTTCGGGATTGATCCTCAAATGTGGTTTTCCCTGTTATTCTTACATTACCTCTCCGTGCTACAGTAGCCCCGTGGCTTCTTTGGTGATGACCGACAGCTCACAGCTGACTTCTGACAGTCGACATTTAGGTATACACCTAGATTTTGACCGTCAGAAGTGACAGCTGCTAAACACATGTTTTTGCGGATCAAATGGTTTGGCGTAGGGATACATTTGGTCTGGTAACTTTTCAAAGCTGTCAGCTGTGAGCTGTCAGTCAGCACCAAAGAAGCCACGGGGCTACTGTAGCACTGGTTAGTGTCACTTTCTTTCTCCCTATTATTATTTATTTAGAAGCTGTTTATAAAATGAGCCTCTCGGCTTGTGTATATACAGGGAGCGGCAAAAAGATCTGAAGGTTTTAAAATACAAATAACACAAATGTTAAGAGTGATACAAAATGTTTTATTGGTTATTACAGAATGGTGTTAATGGAAATTAAAGAAAATAACATTGGAACAACCGATTTCATCAGTTTAAGATTTGAAAATGACGTCCTTCAAATGGTGCCCTTCTGTGATGAAGCACTCTTCCAGTCTCGCACCAAAACTGTCGAACACCTTCCCTAACATTGCAGGAGACAGGTTGGCGATTTCTTGAGTTATGGCCACCTTAAGTTCGCCCAATGTGCGGGGCTTGTTTGTGTAGACTCTTGATTTCAAGAAACCCCACAAGAAAAAATCACAAACGCTTAGATCAGGGGAGCGTGCTGGCCATGCAATATCCCCGAAACGCGAGATTACTCGGCCACGAAACTTACTTTTCAAAGAGTCCATCACCTCATTGGTTGTATGGACAGTTGCCCCATCCTGCTAGAACCAGATTCTACTGCGCACTAGGCGTTTTCTCCAAAGTTCAGGGATCAGGAAGTTTTGTAACATCAACAGATAGCGTTGCGAATTGACTGTAACAGTTCAACCACCCTCTTCAAAGAAGTATGGCCCAGTGACACAAGTTTTTGTTACACCACACTACACAGTGACCTTAGGACTATGCTGAGGACGTTCATGCAGTTCTTCAGGATTTGTAGCTGACCTATAACGAAAGTTCTGTTTGTTTACATAACCGTCCAGATGAAAATGCACTTCGTCGCTCACCATGAATTTTTTTTCATCTGTCATCAAATCAATCATTTGCTCTGAAAATGCTTTTCGCTTTTCATAGTCATTGGGCTTTAACTGCTGAACAATAGCCATTTTGTATGGATGGAAATGCAGATCAAACCGCAAAATTCGTCTTACCGAGCGGTCAGACATATGCAAAGCAGCAGCTTGTTTACAGATCGGCCGCCGAGGACTGGCTTCCACAGCTTCTCTTACTCTATCGATATTCTCTGGCATCCGGGCTGACCTTGGACGGCCTGTCGACTTCCGTTTCGACGCTGAACCGGTATCTCTGAAGTTACTCACCCACAGAATAATTGTGTTGCGTGTCGGAACTTTTCCTCGTGGACCTAAATTAAAACGCCTACGGAACTGCCGCTGCACAGCAACACAGGAATCACCACTTTAGAAAAATGCCTCGACAACAAACGTGCGATGCTCAACCAACCACTGCTTCATGGCTACTCAAAATGTCCACGTGTAGGCTCTGAAACGCGCCTATACCCACCACTCCCCACCACCTACTCGCTCACCCACGCGGCGGCGAAAACCGTCAGATCATTTTGCCGCTCCCTGTATTTAAACATCCTAATGTAGGTGTGGGTCATTCTCTAAGTTATGTACATTTAGGGAAGTGAGCTTTATTACATATGGTATACATTAATTGTCCTCACCCGGCCACATCATTTTAGATAAACACCCACACTGGTAAGAGCAAATTAATAGTAAACATTATAAAACAAAAGAAGAAACCACAACAATAAGTGGTATTCTAAGTGCTAATAGTATCAGTGGCTACCAAATTACACGTTGAAAAGAGTATCCTTGAGTAAAATTGAAAACATAACACATTATTACAGTATATTACCTATACATTCACTTACATTTCACTTTATTAGAAATATTTTCCAGAATGTACCTCTTAACTTCCTTTTTGAAAACATTATGGTTTTAGACCACATCTAATTTCTTGTGGCTATATTTTAAAATCTAGTCCCTTAATAATATTAACTGAGTAGAGTCCAATGTAATTTTTGTTTACTCTGTGCTGAAAATAATTATTCAGACTTCTTGTGATAAAGAAATTCCCTTTTCTGTATTCCCAAATATTTAAGTTACTATTAGTTAGATTGTTTTAAAGTTTATATGCCATTACAACCATATTCAAAAATATAGCTTCTGGTCAAAATACAGTACCCTACCTTATTGTTTAGTAAGCTTAGTGTCACCATCCTCACCTAGGGGTAGTTGAAAATATTTCAGTGAGCTGTATAGTGATATTATATGACTTTTAAAAGTTTTACCTAATATTACATTTAAGTACGACCAGTGTGAGTTGACAAGAGAAAACTAGATGGGCTTTAGCACATTTGGAGCAAACTTGTAGGGGATTTTCAAATCAACCCCTAATTTTGTTTCGTGACAAGGTTTATATATAGGCTCCATGAGAACAAACTAACTAGCCTATATTAAATAAAATAAATATAAAGAGGATGTTAGATTAGGTAGGCCTAGTTAGTCTTCCATCACTTTTAACCCCTAAACTTATTTTGGAGATGTGCTCCTGTAATGCCGGGATCGTGATCGAATTAACGTTCACTTAAGGTTAACTTAACTTAACGTAAAGGTTCTCCTAGTTTTTATATGGAAGTGATCACGGTGCAGTTAATATTCACTTGCAGTTCCCTTATGCCGAAATCATGATCAACTCAACGTTAACTTAACATAACGTTCACTTAAAGTTAACTTAACCTTCACGATTCATGTAACTTAACGTAACAACTCGAATCAAACATCTCCATTCCAGAGTATGTGTTTTGATCTGTGATTTGTACTATTTGTATTAGTGTATATGATCTGTGAAAGCTTAGAGTTTTCAACCGATATTATATATATATTTATCATTAAACTTTTTGGATAAATTTAGTTTTTCTATACAATATACAATACTGGCGAACAGAAAAAAAAAATCTCAAACTGAAACTGATTAGTCTTGAAGTAAGTAATATAAATGATTTAAGCGTGTCTTTAGATACATTTTTTCTTCCTTTCTGGGGGTTTATACCAAATAGATTTATATAGTTTAATCAATCATTTTGGACTTTTTCAATGGCTTTTATTAACTAAATACATTTCATGTATAATAAAAGTTTTTCTATTAATACATGGCTAAATATTATATTAACGAGCAGATTTTAATGCTTTTACAATCATTATTATATTAGTTGATTTGTAGTTTAGTAACAAGGATTTTTTTTAAAGCAATACATTATAGCATTTTATATAATAAAAGCTTTGTTGTTTTAACTTCTTTACAATATTTTAATTAAGTCAGTTCTATAATGTTCATAATGATACGATACTAGCGCTTATTTTAATTAAATGTCTGATCACTAAAACTAAAGCTAAAAAATAAACCTTGATCTTAAAAACAACAAATGAATTACTAAATATCCCTGTTGACGTCTCACACATAATGATTGGCTTGCTAGATCACGTGACACCCTTCAAGTAATGTTATCTTAAAGCAAAAGACTTCCCAGGACATCTCTTACGTTAAGTTAACTGCATCGTGATTGCTTCCATCTAAGCACACGAGGAGATCCTTTAAGTTAAGTTACATTAAGTTAACGTTAAGTTGATCGTGATCCCGGCATTAACTTAAGAGATGTCCTGGTAGGTCTTTCACGTTAAGTGAACGTTACATGAAGGATATCACATGATCTAGCCAGCAAATCATTATGCGAGTAACATCTACAGGGCTATTTAGTGATTAATTTTTTGGTTTTATGACCAACTATAATATACAATATAGGCCTACTTCCCAACTCATGGTATTATTAAGCTAAAGTAGATTTAATTTAAAACTAAAATATTAAAGTTAAATTTTTCAAAAAAGTTTAATGATAAATAGTTACTATATTGATATAAAACAGTAGGCATTCCCAGATCATAAACACTTTACAAATAGTATAAATCACAGATCAACATAAATACATGCTCTAGAATGCAGATATTTGGCTCGAGTTGTTACTGTATGTTCAGTTACGTGAATCGTGATCACACATCTGTTTTTTTAAGTTAAGTGAATGCTGAGTTAAGTTAAAGATAATTTGATTGTGATTCCGGCATAGCACAGATACAATGATGAGCAAGGCTCACCTAAACTTGTGTATTGAAGTGAAATTAATTAGTAGGGCCCAATTGGGGTGGTTCCCATTGATTGATTAAATAATAAGCCTAAGGGTTAAACAGCTAGATATATGATACAACATTTTCAAATGTTCTGTCAATAATAGTTTTGAAAACAATCAATAGAACTTACATTGCAATATACATTTTCATTGTAGTAAGGTGTGTTTACAGCGTCAGAAGCCTTTAAATGCTGCAAAACAAAACACCAATTGTAATCAATTTAGCAGTCAGTTATAGTTATACGTACACCAGTACTGGACATCTCAGTGGTTAGAACATGGCCGTATTAGGCCAAAAGTCCCGGGTTCGATTCCCGTGTCCTGGTGTCATTTTACAATCCAATCAACACACTTGTGACTCTCTTTGTGTAGGCCTATTGTATTTTAAAAAGCTATTTGATAGAAAGAGTAGGCCTAGGCCTACCTTCATTATTTTAAGCTCAAACACTGCATCCAGCAAGCAGTCTATGGCATGTTATTAGACAGGTAGTGTCGTGAGCCATGTCAGGCACATATCTAGGGGAAGGGTTCTTGGAGCTGAAGCCGCCCCCACCCCCGCCCCAAATTAAAAAAAAAATTATTAAAAATTATTAATAAAAGATAGTAGTAATAAATTCTTAGCCAAAAAAATATAGTAGTAATTAATTTCAGTTTCACTTTCTAAACTACACTAAACATCGTGAATAATAAGATGTAATATACTCCACACACAAAGATAAATATGTCAAAATCTTATAAAAATATATATAGTTGACCCATGATTGCATTAACTAATAATTGATATATTTTTATGAATTTTTATAGAAAATGTATTAGTTTAAAAAAAGTATGTCAAATTAGTACATTTTCTATTAAAATTCATAAAATAGATATCAATTATTAGTGAAAGCAAAAATACTTCAAAATATTTTTGTACAAAATCTTTATTTTATATTTTTGTGCAGGTTAGATTTATCCCCCCTCCCTCCACTTAAGTATTAACCTTTGCGAAAACTAAATTATTAATTCTATGGGGAAAAAAGGATTACATGATGTGAACAAATTTAATTCAAGTGCTCTGAATTCAAAACACTAAAGTAAAAAGTAGAAAAGCTACATTTGAACCAATAGTTTAAACAAATACAGCCCAAGCGCCAATTTTCTAACAAATGGATAGGCCCACATCTGACAAGTAGGAAAGTTACTAGATATAAACTCAGTATTCACTCGAAACAATGTGATCTGAAAGACTATATTATGCTGAGCTACTGTTACTTTTGGCAGCCAAAACTTTCACAACTAACAATAATAACAATGACCAATTATTGGTTTTTAATTAGTCTTTTTCTTTTCAGTATTTTTACATTATTGAAATACAAGCTTATGAAAATAATGTTTGGATGTTTATTTTTTTGTGGAAGCAGCGTCTTTAGTTCACTAAAAAATTATTCACAAACAAGAGTGTCTAAAAGGCTGGCCTCTCTTCATATTTATAAAGATGACTAACCGGATGACATGAGCATTGTTGATGCAGACCATATTCAGTTGTGTTCATGCACATGTGTTTAAAAATAAAAAACATTATTTTGAAACTCAAGTTTTCAATGGCTCTTTTTCTAAGGTATAAAAAACCATCTATGTAGCCTAGTTATTATTTTATTTATGGTGGTCATTTATAATAAGATACAAGTGTGAATATAATAGTTTTTAATTTATTATTCCATGTAGGCCTACATCTCTTGTTGCCACAATCGTGAAACAACAAAAACATAATAGTTTTGATAATGTTTTTTATTTCAATTAGTTACAAAAAATCTAATTATCGATTAATCTGTAAGGAAGTATTATTAGAAGATGATATGATGATATGATGATATGATAATCACAAAGGTTAACATCAGTGACTTTCAACCCGTGTTTGCAATACAAATCTTCAGCTACCTACCACTCCTACGATGGATAGAGTGTACATAGCTATGAGCTACCTACCACTCCTATGATGGAGAGACTGTACATAGCTATGAGCTACCTACCACTCCTACGATGGATATACTGTACATAGCTATGAGCTACCTACCACTCCTACGATGGATATACTGTACATAGCTATGAGCTACCTACCACTCCTATGATGGAGAGACTGTACATAGCTATGAGCTACCTACCACTCCTACGATGGATATACTGTACATAGCTATGAGCTACCTACCACTCCTATGATGGATAGACTGTACATAGCTATGAGCTACCTACCACTCCTATGATGGATAGACTGTACATAGCTATGAAGGCCTAATGATAAAAACAGACTCGGTATGAATAAGGTGAAACACACCAACCCCAAACTTTAAAATATGTATTTAGATTAAACTAGCGCACTGATTGAGAATATAAAGATATATGTTAGGCCTAATTTTCAAGTAATATAGCCTACCTTATGAATAATATCAAAACTAAAACAATTGATAAATATACTATTTAGTGAAAGTTAGGGAGACATGCAAGTTAATGAAACATTTGCAGCACATTATACTCTAGTGGTGTGAGTGGCATTGGCCAAAGATTTTGAAACTGTACCGTATTTTAAATTTTGAGTTTAATTTGCATGTAAATTGTTAATGAAATCGGCTACTATTATGACTATGTCTTTTAAACTTAAATATCACGAATAAACGATCAGTGAAAATAAAAGAGAAATATTTTAGGACATTTAGTCCTACCTACTATTGGAAACGTGTACATTTGACAGCTCTACCTGTAAGAAGATACAAGAGGTTATTGTTGTCAAGTCTTAGATCGAGACATGTTCGAACAGTGTATCTTAATCTTTTTACCAGAACTGCACCCTATATTTCGTCCTCATGTCCAACATTATTAGTTTAGGAAACACTTGGAAGAGAACAGAGGCTAAGCTAAAATAAAAATACTCCTTTGTGAGATGAATAAAATGTATTATAGAAACACTAAATTAATATTATTATTATTATTATTAGCACCGTGTCTTACTACCCGTTCGGGTTATACGCACTTACGCTAATGTGTAATGGTAGGGTGATTGTGAGATGAAATGGAGGACCTACAGTTTAACGTGGAATCCGAACCACGGTGGAGGCCTGGCATTCCCCACATTCACAAGATGTCTTGTCAGAGGTGAAGGAAGGGTTTGGTAATCAGATAAATCTATGCCGGGACCGAGGATTGAACCCCGGCCACCAGCATATAAGTCTGACACCTTACCCCTAGACCGCCAGGTCACCCCTAAATTAATAAAACCATACCAGTAGAAGTAGTATGTGTTAGCTCAACCTAGGTTTTCTTGTTAACTAAATAATAAGTGTTTCCGTATTTTTGTGCCACTCTTACGGGACCATTGTGGCACTGCATGGTTCCATGGAAACCCCTTTGAGAGCCACTGCCATAGAGTAAAGCTTGAAAGGTTTAAACTTCTATAGATGCATAGGCCTACTTGAGTAAATATCTGCCTAGATAAAATGGTAAATATACTATTCATATTTATTGTAAGCTATCAATCTGATTAACAAAACAATTATCCTTAGAAAATCTTTCAGTTTGGATAAATAAACATACATATGGTTTGCACCTGTGCTGGCAAAATAACAAAGAGTGGACAAAACCCACCCTGCTTAACTTTAAACATATTAACTTGTTAATTTGTCTGTGAATCATCTAATTTGTCATATGGATATGTAATATTTGTATCTATATTGTGTCTAAATGATATCATACTTACAGTTTTTTCCTCTACCTCTACTACCCGTTGTCCTTTCCCTCTTGGGTTAAATTCTTTAGGCGTAGCCAAATTAGAGTATTTCAACCTTTTACTCCTTCTAGGAGGTGCTTTCCTTCTCGACACTACTTTAATTTTAGATGGAGTGATATCTGTAGAGGGTGACGGTAACGGAATAGGTTTAGGTCTAGAGTCCTGTGTTATTTTGATAGCATTTTCTTCTGCCTTGAAACATTCATTACAAATTATTCCAATTCCGTTTTTTATTTTTCTCCACATAAAACATTCCTTCACCTGACATTTTACACAGACTGGTTTGAAACCAAGTTTCATCATGAACAAGTCTTAGAGTAATAAATAAAGATTTTTCAAAATAACTTAAATAAATGACGAACCGAAACAATATGTTTTAGCATGGATTTATAAGTTTATAAAAAAAAACTAACAAGTAACAACCATGTCCACTTCTGTAAACAAACTTTTAAAATATTTATGGCTGGTGGCAGGATTGCCAACCAAAGTGTAGTAAAACTTTATGAAAGTTCTTTATCTTCTTACATGCATACACACCTAATCATGCCCTTACCATTCAGATTTGAATTATGAATCATTTATCGCTATGAAATAAATGGATGGACATCAGTGACTGAAATTATCGTGTTGTCGTCTACATACTATTGTGCAAGAGAAAGAGAATTTTTCGGATATCTCTTTCTTCCTTACACACATACAAGACAATATGGCATTTTATCATCTATAATTCGCTAATTTGCTTGAATATATATGACATACATCAGTACAATAAATTAATGTGGTAGTAAAAAGTTTGGAACTCGTGTCTTGTTTCTTTATATAAGGATATGTAGGCAAACATAATAATACTTACTATAATCTTATAACCTAAATGATCGATTAAACCAGTGGTTCCCAAATTTTTGGGGGGTTACCGCCACCTTAAGTCTACAAAATTATACCCCACACTATAAAAAAAAAGCTTAATAGTAGTCTGTAACGACCCACGAAGGAAGATATAATTATTCAGAATAATGGTTTACAACGACCCACTAAGCAAGATAATAAAAATAAAATTCAAACAGTAACAATTAATTGAATATTACTTCAAAATCCGATTACAACTAGCTTTAGTTTATTTAATTAAACATAATTGATTAACTTGATCCAGTGATATCATATTTCCAAAATCTGATAGTAATTTAGCAAGAAAGTTAGATACCACATTTTTAGTAACTAGGTAGAGAACACCCATATCCTGTAAATACTTAATGTGATGGATGGGATTGACAAAGTGATACAAGTTCCCAATGTCTAGTATAAAGTCACATAATATGAGTCTTAAATCACTACGTTTAGTAATCTGGAATCTATTTCTTTTCTTGGAAATAAGTAGTCTGATCACACTAAAACCACGTCCCACAAAATATGATTTTGGAAATGCAACCAGGAGCTTCTTAGCCACTCTCCATAATGAAGGATAGCGATCAGAAACTTCCTTCTGTAAACAAAACCTCTGGTATTATATTTTAATCTTTGGCTTCAGCTCAATGCCATTTTGTAGCTGAATTAGTTCTTTATCCAATACTCAAACTTCCTCAATATATAAATATGGGTTTATCATCCAATCTGGAATTTCCATCATAAGACGATCCTTGAATCGCTCAGATGTATCTTCATGCAGCATACATAAATTGTTAAGGAAAACTTGCGTATTATCAGCTTGTATCCCGACTTTCTGTTCTAGCTCAGACAAGCAAGCCCTGAGCAAGGCATTCGTGCCTTCAAAAAAATTCCACAACAGTGTCAAAAAGGTTGTAAAAGCGTCTCAAATAGTTTCCTTTTGATAGCCAACGAACTTCAGTAAGAAGCACCAAAAGTTCAACTTCATGGTAATTCTCAGCACAGAGCTCCCGGAATAGTCAATAATGGAGAGCATAAGCTTTAATTTTATTCATTGTAGTAATATCAGTGTGTAATAAATTGTGCAGGCAACCACCGAGGTTTTTTGCAACCGATGTTGTTGATGAATGCTACAGTTAATGGTAAAGATAATTGGCACTGATTTTTTTCAAGTAAGCAACACACACACAGTAGCGACCAGTCATTGATGGTTAGGGATCCCTTTTTTCGAAAATCTAAAACCAGGACACATATAAAAATGAGGGGGGGAGGGGGAAAGTGTTAAATCACAATTACATATTTCACTTTGAACTTGAGATTAGAACCACATTTCATATCTATTCATGTTTCAAACATAGTATACGTATATTCCATCTCAACCTATTTATACATCCTATAATAGTTCAAACGTTTCATTCTCTAAAATAAAATAAACTAAAAAGTGTCTTGTCTCTCCTACTACCTCTTTCTTCTTTCTCGTCTCCACGTCCACATCCTCTTGCTTGTTCGTGAGCTTACACCACTTCCGGAAGCTGCTGATGACTGGAGCTGGGGCTGGATGGGCAGACTGGTGGACGTTGATGGCTGAGACTTTCCACAGTCAGAGACATACTTATACTTGCTTGAGGAATGTATTTGTTCTAAAAGTTTTCTGTCCTTAAATATCATCTAAAAAAAAAAAGTCAGAGCATACATCCTTGAAATATGTTTTAACTTGAAGAAGCGATTTCACTTTGTCCAATTGAAGGCGATTCCTTTCATCTGTCCATAATGCATTCATGAGAGATAATATACGTTCAACAGAAGCATTGGATCCAGGAAAATTCAGGCAAAAACTGACTAGTAACTATATTTCACTGTAGGTGATTTGTTCGTTATTAAAATGTGAAAAAATTTCCCTCCACCTGTCACCAACCCTGCAATTATCCCTATTGCTATTCCACTCAGAAATGTTACCTTCGTTGACATAAATTTGCGCATGAGGACACTCATCAAAAATATTATCTTAACCGGAGCCAACGGGATCCACCGTAGCATGCTGCGGCAGAAAGAGATGAAGAGGCAACCAAAAGCGAACGAAAACACATGCAGACTGTTACACTGTACGTTTGTGAAGGAGCGTTTTTGTGCCTTCCAGTCTAGGTTATAGCATATTTTCCAGCCACGATACAGTAGAAAAATGAAAACATTATATTATTCATTCAAACTAAAACACACAAAGAACTTAGGAAAAATTCAAAATGAAATAATAACAGGCTTGAGTGACTGTAGCCTACCTACATTAGCCCCATGGCTTCTTTGGTGCTGACTGACATCTTTGAAACGTTACCAGACCAAATTATGTATACCTACACCGGACCAAATGATCTGTAAAAACATGTGTTTAGCAGCTGTCACTTCTGAAGGTAAAAATTTAGGTATATACCTAAATGTTGACTGTCAGAAGTCAGCTGTGAGCTGTCAGTCAACACCAAAGAAGTCATGGGGCTACTGTAGCAAGCTGGCAGCATTTGGAGAGGGATAACGAATGTGAGCCGAGTCTTTTGGTGGTGTCAGGGCCCTATATATGGTACCCCTACCTCCCCGGCTACATCATTGCACATAGAACATCAACCACACATAAACAAAAGTATAATGTTGAGTGCATGGTTTCTCAAACTGTGAGGCGCTCTTCACCGGTGAGGTGCGAGGGGATTTCAGGTGAGGAGCAGCATAGTCTTTTTTAGTACCACGTCTTACTACCAGTTCAGGTTATACTCCTATGTACTGGTTATGCTAATCTTAAATCTAGAACATACACAAAATCCATGCCTCAGCCGTTAATTCATCACTGTGAAAGGGTAAATCCACTTTTTACCGGTAATAATTTCTTTTTGGCTATGCCAGGACTAGAAACCGTGACCCTTAGATCAGTAAGAAGACGTGCTACCAACTGAGATAAAGTGTAGGACTGCAGAATAGTTATATCTATGAACCCATTGTTCACACTTCCTCCTACTTACTGAAGTTTTGGTAAGTTGTAAAAAATCAATATTCTGTTTGGGCAATGAAGGCATAGAATTTATTTTTATCTTTGTTTCTACATATTTGTATGAAAGTATTTTCTCAACAATGACGATAATCTAAATTACAGAAATTGACTGGCAGTTTAAAATGGCCTTCCTCTGTATGTTATAAAACAGAACCATACCTGAACCATCTCAGGGATAGGGAACTAAATCACCCTCCAAAATGACAAGTAGGCCTACATATTTTTCATGGAAAGTAATTTGTAAAGGTAACGAAATAACATTATTAAATATTTTAAATAAGCTTACACGATTGGGTTGATGCATTTATGTACATTCCACGCAAGTAGACTTCCCCAAATCTGGTTCTCACTGTGAATGCAGTCAGTACCTAAAATTAAAGATGATCTCACCAGAGTTGACCCGAAAGGCTGTATGTGCGTCATTTTAAATACTGTTGACAATTAGTGCATACTAAAGCCTCGTTTATATTGTAACACAACATGTTAGCCAACACAATCCAAACAAGCTGTGTTACGATATAAACGCATTCCCAACTTGTTGCTCTGAGCCAACAATCTGATTTAAAAGCACTTCAGTACATTAAACATATTTGTAATGTTACCTAATCTCTGGCTACTTACCCTCCCCCCCCCATATTACGTCACGGAAGGAAGTGGATGCTACGTGGGTTTGCTTGCGTCATCATAGGTTGAAAGGTGGAGCGATAGTGTACTCGGGATCACACATCTGGTCCAATAAGCATTCACTACGTTCTCGCATACCGTCCTAGGTGTTTCTAAGTATTCAGAGGGTGCGTGTTTATAGATTAGTGGACATGGCGAAGGTGAATAAAGAGGGCCTTATTAGCGAGGTTCAGTCAAGACCAGCTTTGTGGAGGGAAGACCATGCAAATTTCAGAAGACGAGATATTACAGACAAACTTTGGGAAGAAGTGGCCATTTCTTGTAAGATTTTTCGAGGAGCAGAGATGTACCAAGTGTCTTTGAGAGAACCATCTTCTCTAATGAACTAGGGTCTGCTAATTACGCGCTCGCTCGCTCGCCAGTTTGGCTACCCAGTCGTCGCTTGCACGCTCATTCGCTCGCTTTTCAGTCTGGCCGAACCCATATACTACATTTCTTCACAGGTTTTCTCATTCTTGAGAATTTACACGTTGTAATAATTAGTGTTAATATTCAGAATATAAGAAAACTACTTTACACTGAATTTTTAATCCACTATTATAATAAATAAAAATAAACATTCCTGCTCATATCAAACATAGCTATTTTAAATAAAATTTGGTCTGAATGTATTTTGGAGACGTTCTCAGTATATTTTTATATACTATATTTATTTTACGGTCTAGGATTTGACTCTCATTGGACTTTGGTATTTATTTTACGGTTTAGGATTTGTCTCTCATTGGACTTTGGAATAAGTTATTTTTCAAAACATTAATGAATGAAGTTTTGGTAGTCAAAGTGTGATTATGTTAATTTTATTTTATTAGCTTGTTAAATGTGATTAATTTTAATTTGAATCAATTGCATTCTCACAGTTTGTGCGCTCGTTTAAGAAGAAATGTATCGAACCTCGAACAATAAGTACCCACGGTGATTACTTTTTATATAACTAACAAAATGTGACTATTTTGCTTTAGAATAATATCCAATGGATTGTATCAATTTTGAGGGGGAGAAGTATTTACACAATATTATTTTATATCCTTGTAAATAACACGTTTGTGAAGCATCGGTCGATGGAAGAAAGGGCGCACAAAGAAACAATTGATTATTTTACTGCGTGTCGTAAAGGATAAGTTTTTTTTAATGGTATGCATATTACTTGCGTTTAGGCTATCTGTATCTACTAATTTAAGTACAACGGATGAGTAGCGATACTATTTTATTTACTGTAGAAATAATATCAAAATTAAGATACAAACAAATATTTCTATACAACAATGTAGCGATTATTTTCATGTTTCAAGTACTTTTTCTAAAAAAGGCTCTTAGCTGAAAGTAAATGTTACTAACACTCTGTAACAACGCACTTATAGTATGTTCAAAATCTCTTGTGCCTTGGTCGAGTTCGTATCACGCTAGTACTAAGTAGTTTCAACCTTACAGGGAATCGAACTAGCAAAGTTACTAGAGCTGATTAATTTAACACTCAGTGCTCAGTCATAGCGCTTTGGTAATATTGACCATGACATGGAGCCGATGATGAGTAAAATATATTTAAAACAATTAAAGTCAATGAACTTTTGTGTTGCCTGTTCCACAAAGTAAGTAAGTAGTTGATACCCAACCGCTTCTGTGGTATAATGGTCAGATTTACTGGCTTCAGATCCCGAAGTCCCGGGTTCGACCCCCAGTGCTTCCAATTCTGTCTCTGAAGCAGTGGGTCTGAAACGGAATCAAAATCAATATCGTGGGGACAAATGAGGAGCTACTTGAATGAATAAGTAGCACTGTGGCACACATCATTTCAGAAACAGATTATGGGGAGGTCAGGGTTTGATCCCACAGCAAGGTTTTTTTTGGGGGGAGGGGAGTAATTTTTCATAAATCGTTTTCCACTTCCAAATCAGGAAAATTGAGATACATTCCCTTTATTCAGCCTAGACATATAGAACGCTGGGAGTCTCTGTAAGTATTATAAGTTTTAATAAATTTGCTAAACAAATCCACGCCACATATATATATAGTGGCTAATTTTTTTGTGTGAATGTTATTTACTATCTCAACAAGATATAGATTCGAGCATTAAAATCCAGGAAATCCTTGACAGATATTCAACATGTGTTGATATCACCGTGTGAAGAAAATTAAAGTTATAAATTATTTAATCAAAACTTCACACCAAAATCGGCCTTTGTGAACAAGGAATAATTAGCGAGAAAAATATATACTGTTTTCGTAGAGATGTGTATGGACCGTTTTCGATCACAACCCTATTAAACTGAGGGTATTTTCCCTACATTATTTCAAACTCTCCCTCCACCCAAATGCGGGTACACTTACCTTTCCTTATCCTACCCCATTAGTGTAATTAAATTATTGTACGAGTAGTGATAGCTACAGTAGCCCCATGGCTTCTTTGGTGCTGACTGACAGTTCACAGCTGACTTCTGACACTCAAGATTTAGGTATATACCTAAATTTTGACCGTCATAAGTGACAGCTGCTAAACACATGTTTTTTCAGATCATCTAATTCGGCGTAGGGATACGTAATTTGGTCTGGTAACTATTTAAAGCTGTCAGTCAGCACCAAAGAAGCCATGGGACTACTGTACCATTGCTTAATACTTATATGACCGGATTAACACAAGACATTGAGAAATTATAAGTAACAATTTTCCTCACTAGATGGCACAGAATGAAAGATTGATATATCATAATAATTTACTCGTATATAGTGAAATATTGAAAGATTCAGTCAGTAACGCATATTTCACCATATATATATATATTATTTCTAGGTGTACCATTTGAAGGTGAAATAATTGTACACACACATATTTTGTTACTCACAGATAAATAGTGTTTAAAATTCAATATAAGGACTTTAACATTTGTCGCACTCTGTGAAGGATTTCGTCAAATTCTCGTATTTTCTTGTGTGAAATTTGACTTCCACGTCTAGAGAAGAGATTGTGAAAATAATTTTCAAGTCAACTATCATTAACTAAGTCAACTATCATTTAGATCTACTTATTCTCATAGAAAACGCTCTATAGTTAATATTTTATCTGTTGATTTTCATACAACACGCTTGATTAAAATGGTCTTCCTATGTAAGAACTGTTCAAAATCTTTTACAAAAGTTACCAACCTATCCGTTCTATGCGTTAACAACACGGGAGTGGAGTTAACAAGTGTGATGAGTGTGGACAAGTTTTTACTCGGAGTGACAGCTTACAGCGACATGTTTCTTCACATAGTCGTGAGGTGAAGTCATTCGAGTGTGATAAATGCAGTCAAATATTTTCACGGCGGGATAATCTATCCCAACACAAGCTAAAGAACTGTACTACAACTTCACTGGGGAATGTTGCCAACGTTTCAAAGTCAAGAGAGCAGGAATCTATTGAGAATATCGATAATGATGAAGATTACGACCCTTGTAATTTTTCAGAAGCTTTGAATGGTACAGTCAAAATCATCAAGATCCCTCCCTCGAAAGACTCACTATTTTTAGTCTTTACTAACGAAATTAAAAGGAAGTTGGAAGCAACGCTTACCCAACAACTTAGTGTAATGGCTAATCTAAAATGGTATACATCTGCTTGTGTAGAATACTCTCGTGTTGGTGAGGAGGGGGATGAAACAATCACCCCTTACTTGCGCAGTAAGTGTATCGTCACCCTAAGTCCTGACGAATTAAAATCACAGATTGAGGATGCATGCATTTACATGATTGAAGCAGCTTCTTCTTTCCACCACAAAGGAAGTGGTTGGTCTGAGGACCGTGGGAAATACTTAGAGCTTAAACTAGCTAGATATGTTCCTTTGGCTGCTTCCAGCTATATTCCATTACCAGTTGAGAAATAAATTTACCTTAATTAATATAAGAAATGCTGAGAGTAAATGTTTTCTTTGGTCTGTGCCAGCATTTCTATACCCAGCTGACCAGAACACTTATCGAGTGAGTAAGTATATAGTGCTGGAATGTAAACTAAATATGGATAGCATTGAATATCCTGTGCAAATACCACAAATAACTAAGTTTGAAAAACAAAATAATATATCTATTAATGTGTATAGCTACCAAAGGGAAATATTCCCTTTAAGAATAACTAAGGTCAGTCGTGAAAACCACGTGGATTTGTTGTTTCTTTCCAATGTGAGCGGGGGACATTATTGTCTTATTAAGAACTTCAGCAGATTGCTAAGCTGGCTGAACAGTCACAATGATGAATCATACTATTGCAAATATTGCTTGCATAGATTTTACAAGGAAAATCTCAGGGATGAGCATAGCGAGCGATGTGCTGATTTAGATGCTCAGAAGATACAGATGCACAAGGAAGAGGATAAAATATTGAAATTTTTGACATATAAACATATGTTACAAATCCCATGTGATCTATGCAGCTTTTGAGTGTTTTAATATTAAAATATCAGGGTGTGCACCTAACCCCAATCACTCATCAACTACAAAAGTAACGAAGCATACACCATCAAGATTTGTATATGTAGTCGTTGATTCGGAAGGTAAATGTGTCTGTTGTCTATAATGGTGAAAATGTTGTGGATACCTTTCTTCATAAACTTGTCGAAGAAGAAACCATGATCATCGAGATGAAGAAAAATGTTGTCCCTATGCGCACCACCCCTGAACAAGAAAATTAATTTATTTCGGCTAGCGTATGTATTATCTGCGAGGGGGAGTTGGGTCAAGACCGCGTCCGCGACCACTGTCATCTCAGTGAAGCTTATCGGGGTGCGTCTCATAGTAATTGCAATATTCAGTTTCAATATACTAAGAGAATACCTGTTATTTTACACAATTTAAAAAATTATGACGCCCATATTATCATGCAGAAAATTGGGAAGTTTGCAGACAGAAGAATATCATGTATTCCAAACAATATGGAAAAGTATATCTCATTCATTCTTGGCTATTTACAATTTATTGACTCGTTCCAGTTTTTAATCACATCTCTTGAAAAATTGATTGAAAATCTGTTGCGTGTTGGGAAAACTCAATTTAAAATATTCCTTGAAAATATCCCTTTTTATAAAGTAGATCTACTGCTACGAAAAGGTGTGTTCCCTTACGACTACATGGATTGCAGCAGTAAACTGAAAGATAGTCAATTACCACCAAAATCTGCATTCTATAATCAGATACAACAAGAACATATTTTAGAAAGTGATTAAACTCATGCTAAAACTGTGTGGGAAAACTTTGAAATGCATACTATGGAAGATTATCAAAATTTATATGTTTTAAGGGATGTTCTACTCTTAGCAGACATCTTCGAATAATTTCGCTCTTTATGTTTTGAGTATTATAAATTAGACTGTCTACATTTTCGCACAAGCCTTCGACTAGCATGGGCGGCATTTTTAAGGATGACCAAGGTTGAGTTGGAGATATTAACTGACATTGAAATGCATTTATTAATTTAAAAGGGGATACTTGGTGGGTTGTCTATGATTTCTAATAGGCATTCTGAAGCAAACAACCCCGATATGATGGATTTTAATCCTGAAAGGGAGGTGAAGTATATCACATACTGGGATTGTAAAAATTTATACTGTACTGTTATGTCTGATTGCCTTCCTCAGAGTAATTTTAGGGGGTTGAACAAGACTAAAATAGCAGAGCTCAATATAATTTCAGTTGCTGATGATAGCACTGTGAGCAATATATTAGAAGTGGGTCTAGAGTACCCGGAAAAAATTCATGACGAGCACAGTGACTATCGAATTGCTCCTGAAAAAGTCATAGTTACTCCTGAGATGTTATCCCCATTCTCTAAGTTTATATATAATCCAAGCCGAATTCTCCCACCGGTGGGAAAACAGAAAAGCTAGTGCCCAATCTAAACAGTAAACAAAATTATTTGGTACACTACCGTAATTTAAAACTGTATATTTCCTTGGATATGAAGCTTCAAAAGATACACCGAGTCCTAACTTTCAATCAGAGTAATTGGCTGAAGCCATATATTGATTTTAATACATCCCGACGAAAAAATACAATAAATAGATTTGAAAAGGACTTTTTCAAACTCATGAACAATGCAGTATTCTGGAAGTCGATGGAGAATCAAAGACATAATGTAAATGTTCAATTATTAAATATTGAAAAAAGTCTGAAGAAGTGTATTGCTTCACCAGCATTTATTGCTTATACAATCTTCACGGAAGAGTCAGTTGGGGTTCACATGAGAAAAATAAGCCTACTTTTGAATATGCCTATCCATGCAGGCTTTGCAATCTTAGATATAAACATGGTTATCATATATAACTTTCATTATAATTATGTTCAGAGTGAACCATATTTTTTCCCTAACGCCTAACTTTGATGGTTCAAATACAAAAGAAATTAATAATAACAATACTCAAATTGAAAGAGTGTGCTAGGTAAG